>VXBB01012768.1:278037-288812 GCA_013399915.1 Illadopsis cleaveri
AAAAAGCTGGAAAATGTACTTATAACCCATTAACTAGAACCTGCAGTGCTATTTACAGAATCGAATTTGTTTTCACCCAGATGAAAGGCACTATTACAGTTACCCAATAGAAATTGGAATACAAAATTGGATAAATGTATGACAATTTAAAGCTATATAAACTGCAGAAACTTTTATGCTGAAAGAATACATCTTAACAGAGGTAAATAATGTATATGGTAGTCCATAAATATCAAACTGACTAATCAATGATTATTTGAGATTTTACAGTATTTTCATAGATGTCCATAAGGAAGCTACTGTTTGATGATACCCTAGGAACAGGGACAATATATAGAACATTTCCACCAACTGACTTGCAGTCTGCCTACAACAAGAGTCAAAAAAGCAAACTGCATTCAGTGGGACGATTTATTGGGGGTGAAAGAAAATATGACTATTAAATCAGGTAAGTGAAAAGTTGATTTCATTTCCTTATGAAGTCTCACTCTGTAAGAGAATGTGGGTTTATGTCACCATATTACTATAATGCCAATACAGGGACGGGAGTAAAACACCTCTAACCCCACTCTCTCCTCCACTCCAAAACCTCCCTGTACACTCCAACCCGAGATTATCTGGCCCTCCGCTCGTTAACAGTTTAGTAGTTGTTATCTGTGTGAATGGTATTGATCCTAAACATAATATTTAACATTTATTCCATTTTCACAATGAATGACCAAAACCTTAAAGTACATAATAATGCTTCCAGTTTGCACAGAATAGAATAGCACACTGCCTAATGCTCAAGGCATGTCTGTCCAACATCTGTCTCCATCATTTCAACAAAGCAATATACATTGCTTATGACACTTCAATTCTATTTCAAATTTACTAGTCTTGTTTCAGTTCCTAGCTTTTTATTTCATAATATATATTAACTCTGAGAATTTATTTCACTCAGTGCCTTGTTTAAAAAGGAAGACATTTTTATTCATATTTAGGACATAGCCGCTTTGCTTCACAAGATCTGTCTTACATGTGTTCCTAATCTGTTAGTTTACTTTGCAAGAACAAACTATTTCTAGGCCTATTTCATGGTAGAAAATTGATGTCTATTATTATCTTGACTACAACTGTCTAAAATTTTACTTACAGCAGTGACAATGCGAACCAACAACAACAAAAAAGATACAATGTACTGGGACACAAGGTATTCAATTAATTATTATTTCATGTGTTTTGGAAAAAAATTAAAAAGTAAACTTTTAAAACAAGAACTAGCATAGGAATGGATCAAAACAGGATTCTGTATGCCAGAAAAAGATTTTTTAAAAAATTTAACAACCAAACCAAACAGTCACAGACTGAATTTGAGGCACCCAAACCAGTATTACTAGGATGTGAAGGTGGAAGACAAGCACACAGGTTGATGACTAGATGAAACTAAACAGTATTTCATTTTGAATGCATTTAGTTCACAGTTAAGTAAGACACAGTAAAAAAGGGTGGTGGGTAGAGAAGTCTGTAGAATGGATAAAAATTAATTATTTACTGTGAAGAAAGAGCTAGCAGCCTGTTGCTACATGGTAGAAAGGACAATTTAACTCAGGGGTGAAATCATGACTGTTAATGAGGTTGTTAAAACAATAAAAGACAAGAGGAATTTTTTGTCAAATATTTGGGGCAAGAAGAGGTGGGAGAAAAATCGTTAAGTGTAGCAGAATTTAGAAATGTTTAATCTGCAGGGCAGGGATACATGGTTCAGAATGGCTTTATTTATGTTGTTCCATATTGATCTCCACAATACTTAAAGAAGACTTCTACTCTTGAAAAAAGAAACTTTGACTTACATGGTCTCTATTGCTAGGACAAACAACCCTTTCAAAACTTCACCTGAACAAGACATGAACATCCTATCCAAAAGCTGTAGCAGCTTATTACTATAGCCAAGCAGATTGTTTCCAAACAGTTTTAAGAAACTTCAGTTGCACCTTTATTAACTCACATTAATATGAGCAATTAAAGTTTGGTCATGCTAAGAAATTCAGTTCCTCTAAATTTAGTTACTTGAAATCAATTCTCTTTATTTCTCTGAATAAAGACTCTAAGCTTCAGATGCTTGATAATCATATATGCATTACATGAGTAGAAGAAGGCAATTTTCTGAGAAAAAATGATGATGAGTATACAAAAAATTATAAAACATTATACACAAATTGCTGTCAAATGAAAGAGACAAGTTGGAAAAGAGAACAGTTCTAATGACTTCTCAACTTTTAGTCATAGGCATCTCAGATAACATTTGCACTCCAACCATATGTAAATTTTTTGACAAAAATGGCTTCTAAGTATATAGCAAAGATTTAAAGTGCCTTCACAGTTCATTCATTTGTGCAAGTGTGATAACTTAGGTATTATAAGAATTTTCAAAATATGTTCCATTTAGGTTGCTCCCTAACTGATCTGATGAAAACTCCCTCAACTGGAAGTTTTAATCCACATCCACTTCTGGCTGAGGTTGGCTGATACCTGCAAGCCATTTCCAAGTTTAAAAGTGTATTTATAAAATTTAATGGTTTTAGTTTCTAGTAAGCTGCATGTTACATTCAAAACAGTGGCATGAACATAGTAAAAGCAATAACGTAATATATTATTTGAGTCATATCTTTTGAGATCCAATATTAATTAATAATACCTTGGGGCCATCCTAATTTATATTTCCAATGTTTTTTCTCTGATCTTCCATGACAAGTTTCCTATAAAAATATAAGTTACTAATTAAAAAAAAAAGGTAAGAAAATTCATGTCTCTCAAAGACAATGAGTATGTTTATGTTCCCACTCTGAATTTCATACATTANTAAAAAATTTCTGAATTCCAATTCCTGAAAAAATAAAAAATGTTTGACAATGTATTTTTGAGACTCCAGGTTACTAAGGTAAAAAACCAAAAAAGCGTATTTCAGAGACATCAAATTTTTTTAGAAAAATAATTCTTGGCAGTGTAGTTAGGTGCATATTATAAATTCAGGGATAGTAACAGGTAGGTATCATCACATACCACTGGCTTTATTGGAGATTTAAAATCTGTGTTTAAATGAAAAGACTATCAGAAGCTACCAGACTGCTACTAATGAGCAACAGGGTAATAAGGTAAGGTTAAATAAATGAGCTGGAGGATATAAAACATTNAATTTCAGAATGCCACTTGGTTTACAAATTGTTTTGAATTGGTCCAATCTATGCATTACCTCTTAGAAGTTTCCTAATCCTTCAATGCCTTAATCAAGATTCATATTAAGCTACAGTGATTTACACTTCCACAGAAAAAGACACTTACAAAGTTTTAAAGATTAATGACATTGGGATTAATGCCAAAACAGGATATGCTGAACTGAGAAGGCATGCAGGTTGTGTGAATCCACTTTACAGCTCTTGGGAGGACACAAAGAAGGAATAGCTAAACCAGCCATAACAGTAGATCCAATGTAATACTTAAAAAAATGCATCAGCAATTACTTTTTTTTAAAGAAAAAGAACATTANAATATCTTCCTGTCCATAACTTCAGCATCGCTCATGCAAAGATTTCCACAGTTGGAGAGCTGGGTCTTCATTCTAACAATTCTAACAGCTTGTAAAAAAATTCCTTTTTCTGTGTTTCTTTATATCACTAAACTATTTCAACAACATAGCACTCAAAGGACCTGAAAAATGCCCTCTCTCTTCAAATTCTGAAAACCTCACTCTTTCTGATGCTGGACAAAATATTAATGGACATTCATTGCTTAAGTATTTCTTAGAAATTTTAGATCATTGCACTTAATTTATTACTTTTAATATTACTAAGAAGGATTCCAACTAAATTTGCAACAATAAGCAACATCTAGCTGTAAATTATTTTAAAAGGTCAGGCATATCTTCATCCAATTAAAAATGCANTTCTTCTTTCTGAAGCTTATCTGACTAGTCTAATTTCTCTTCTCTAGAAATTCTTTAGTCTATAATAAGCAGGAGTGATCATAACTTATACTGACAAGTACACCTTTACTTTCCCTCTAGCACTAAGATGAAGCTTATATTTCAAAATGGTTTTAAGAACTCACAGTTCATCACAGTAGCACTCAGCTATCAGTGCCTAGTCATAGTAGAATGTTTCTTCTACCCACAGGAAAACATGAAGCAAAACAATAAAAAGATTAAGCAAAATATAAAGCTGCAAGACATCACAAATTTAAGACAACACTACGAACATTATACGAGTATACACACAGAACACAGATGCATACAAGAACTGCAGAAGTATTCTCCTTTTCCTGGAACCAATCCCTTTGTAAACTTTCTGTTCATTTTTGAATTTCCTCCTTTCTTTAGTCTTTCAATTTATGAATTCATTAACCTTCACAAAAGCTGCTTAATTTATTGCTGATTTTCCCTGAAGAAGAACTGGCTAATGACTGACAGAAGTGCAGAAAGTTCTCTGAATATTGTATAATTCAAATATATTATCATAAAGAAATGCCTTTACTTAATTTACTTTAAAACTCAAATATAAAAAAAATAGGATTTAGTTTCTTCAATCCTAGGGGAAAAAAAATTGACAGTTTTGATTCACAGACATTAGACACGGAAACCACAATACTTGATTTTCAAGAGTTTGATGGAAATTACACATAGTAGATTTTTCATTTTTTAATTAAGTCAGTAATTAAACTAAAAATTTCATCTGAAGACTCCAAAACAAAACAGTCAAAATAAGGAATGGCTCAGTTTTTCCTTAAGGAAAACAATTAATTTACTGGCAGGTGAATTTCTAATTTGAAGCAGTGTGTTCCAAAATTCCTAGTCTTCCTGGATAACCTGAATTGATAGTTGGCATGTTTTCCATTACCTAGGATATACTCCTATCATGCCTTTTAATGTTTCTGCTCTTTAACTAAGATTTGATGCAGACTGAAAATCAGTATTTCTCCAAATAGCCTGCATACTGCAAACTACTGGAGAATGGTTTACACTCACTTCACCAGTTATTAAGGGTACTAAATATATAGCGAAGCTGACTTCCAGAAGCGTAGAATTGCCTGCTATTGTAAAACAGTGAAAACCAAAATATAAATTAGAAAAAAAAAAAGGCTTTGTAATTTACTAAAAGAGTATCACTTGTATCATTAGCCGTCATGTAAGCAGTATGTTGGATCAATGCTAATCAAAAGTGGGACAGACCAATGTTAGAAGATAATTTAGAAAACAATCAACGGAAAAAAAAGTTATTTTAAGAAATGAAACAAATATTCTTGTACAACAGCCAATCAGAAACTATACCAGACTGAGAAAAAAAAAGTCTTTATAGACATTAACTCAGGTTTTCTTAAGCTTATATTTCTTCAATAATGTCACTACTAATTAATATTTTTAAAGACCACAGTTTTCCAGAAATCAGTCCAAAATGGGCCACTATTTCCATTTCACTGCAGCCAGAATCCCTTCTAGGTAATATTTCCCCAAGGAACCATGCTCAAAAGCTTTCTGTGCCATCATTTCACAAAATATGGTATTTCACAGTCTACTGGTAACTATCTTAATCTACAGGTAAGTCATAATACTGAAGATAACGAAAATATATTTTTTCTTCTATCTTATTTGGAGACATGGGAAGACCTTAGTCTTCGACTACCTCAAATTTGCTTCATTAGCTCTTTTCCAGCAGTCCTGAGGAGACATACTATAGATCTCTCTTGAACCCACAGTCAGCTCTTCCCTTGTGATCCATGTAAACATAATTCCCTTCACGTTCCACTGTCACCTCCAAGATTACAGCTCAATTTTCTTTGCCATCTCCAAACACCAATTGCTGCATAAATCCTGTTTAAAATTGGCTTACAATAATTTTATTGTCAATTTACAGTTTCAGACGGAAGGAAAAGTAAACACACTGATGACTAAACAACCACAATTTTCACTAGAATGCACATAAAAGCAGACCAAAAAACCAAAGATATAATTTTGAAAGTAGACAGAAAAATGAAAAAGAGCATGTAAAAAGCCTTTCATTTTACTTATGTGTTTCCTTTTCCTTTAACTCAACCTCACTATAGAGATACAAAATCTTAGCAGAATAGATTTTGTCTTTTGATAAGTTAAAGCTGAAACCATCAGTTATGGATAGCCATTTCTTCATCTATACCATGTTAATAGGTTTTAATTTCAAAAAGCATGTGTCTCATCATCACACTGTGACTATGCCAGACTACAGTAAATCTAAAATAGCTGTAAGCATTCTCTCTGTGGTACCAAATAGCTCCAATCAAAACAAACTGTGCAACTATTCTAGTTCTGCTTCTATTTTGAGATACCATAATTACACTGCTTTTTGCACAACCTGCCTAAAAAAAAAGCCTTATGCACACATTTTAGTTGTGTGCTGTAATACAGTCAGATTTTCTTACCTCCATTCCTAAACATACACCTTAAACTAAGCTCATCTCATGGATCTCTATTTCTGCTTTTTCCACACAGAGAGGGGCTGCATGTCTTCAAAATGTGTTATTTTGTGGAGGAAACAGGGTCTTTTTTTGTGTTGTATAACATTAAAAGGAAAAAGACCTCCAACTTACGTTCTAATCGAATGAAATGCACCTTTTTATTCAATAGAAAGTATTATTGCATCCATTCATAGTCATGTCAGATAAAAAAATAATGCTGTCAGATAAAAGTGTCTTTATGCCATCTACCAGTGTATCAGTTAGGAAAAAAGATTCCATCATAAAACACTAGATTTGTTAAATTTTATAGGCCACCTCTTCAGGCATCAGTCATCTTTGTGGTCTCATTGAAGTCGCAAGTGAAGATTCATTTTAGTCATTTTAGCACAGGTAAGGAGCGCTAACCAATTCCACACACAAGTGAAAGCATGATTATCACTTGATCTCATGTCATAGTCAAGTCTTTTATATTTCAAGAGTTTTCACTAAGTATTCTAAGATTACTGCAGAGACTCAACCAGGACACAGGTAGCCTATTCACTCTCCATTAATAAACAAAAAACTATTTTGCCTATATTAACAACATTGACTTTTTAGAGTCTTCCCTGCCTTATTTATTAGTCTTTTGGGCTCATCAGAATCTGGAACATCGTAATAGTATCTAGCAAAACCTGACAGCTACCTCCTTTGTGTTCTCAAATAATGAATCCCCCCTGATGTGCACACAGATGTAGATCAGCTTCTCAACACAGACAGCAAGAAAGGTTGACTCCACAGTAAAAAAAAGTCAAACTAACTAAGTGAAAACATCCAATATTGCATTTAATTCCTTTTTAGTGCCAAATGTACTAGGAAGTACTAAATATAGAAAATACTAATCTCACTAGTAATGCAGCTGCAACATTGTCTAAGATAAAGGATAAATTTGATATATGTCCTACCCCTGGCTCATAGCAACAAGAAAGGAGAATCCAAAACAAAAAACCCAAATAAAAACACACACAAAAAAAATATTTTGTCAGGTACCCCAGGTCCTGCTGGACATTCAGTTGCAACAGAAATAATGGCAATGTAGGGGAGGTAGGGACACAACCTGAAAATGTGTTTATATACGTTGTGATTAACAACAAGGCTTTATTCTCCAGTGACAGTCCATCACCAAAATTTTGTAGAACTGGAGCCTGCTAATTAAATTTTCCTATTGCTGAAGCAATCTTAGAGGTAAGACTGAAAAATATTGGTTGCCTTGTAAGTTTGATACATATTTGGGCTATCATTATTGAAGTTATGCTACACTTCAAATCCCTTCCTTTTGATTTGTGACTTTGAAAAATAAAAACAGGTTAAAAAAAATGGGTCAGATGTGAATAGCATTTAATCTACAACATACAACTTTTACTAACTGTCTCTGCGTAACCTAATAAAGCTTAAATCAGAATTTTAATTAGAAGGTGATTAAATAGCAAAGCTGGGTACTTCCAAGATACACGAAAAGATTGCTTTATCAATAATAAAAAGATTCTCAGCTCGTTGAAGGGACTGGGAATACCAATTTAAGGCAAAATGAATACTGCTTGATAACAAGCTGCAGAGCACTGCTCTCAACCCAAGAAATGTGAAGATGTGTTATTCACCCTTTACATAACAAGGATGCAAGTAAAAGCCTGGTTTAGATTTGCAGGGTAAAATGCACATATCACCAATGTGCCTCTCTGGAACTGTGATTTATTTTTCATCATTGCTTTATTTGCTTTACTCATTATAATAATCAGGATAATTTCTAATTTTTGCATTTAAAGATATTTCTTTGCTTATATCCCCATATATATATATCCATATATATCTTGGTGCTTGAAAATTCAGGGCTTATATGCCAAATACTAGAAACATGCTTCTACAGTAAACTGGACCTATCATCTAAAATGAAGAAAGAAGTACCTGTATTCCATAGTCCGTATTTATTCTGCAACTTCTAACATGACATTTTAAAAGGACACAGGTATAAGGTCTAATGACCAATTCACTTCCATCAATATAAAAAAAAAGAAATGTAAATTTCTTTTGGTTAACTGCATGTATTTTATCCTGTAGTATGTATTGAACAGGACCTATAAAAATTTCTGTGCAAATGACACAAAAAATATTCACTATAAAACAGCAATGTCTTCTCAAGTCAATTGTACACTGAAAATGCAGACACATGTATGGATCAAGTATTATTGTTTACATATTTTAGATCACAGTGAATAAGAAATAGTCCATTTGCAATGTTTGAAGTAACAAAAATTAATCTGGAAAAATCTAGAAACAGCATCTGACAGAAAAGGTAAGGAGTACTAGCAACATTCATTTTGACCTCACTAAATAACTGATGCAGTCTGACTTATGTCTGGAGCTTGACACCCCATGACTGAATCAGCAGCAATGATGTATGCTCTTCTGTTAGCCTTTTCTGCCTCCTGACCATTTGCCAAATTCAAACTGTGTGAATTCTCACCTATCTATACACAACCACATATTCCCAAGACTGAGCACTCTTTGGCTTTCTTTATGGATCCCAATTCAATTTAAATGTTACCTGTTGCTTCTTTGGCTTTCCACTTAAATTTAGGGAAAATAATGTGGTTTATCAAAATATTTAGGCACAACTTTGGTCTGAGAAAACTGAAATTTATTTTAAGAATTCCAAGTATGATCTGAACACTGGTACCTGTTCTATCGTCACAGTACTTGGAAAGTTTAGTCAGAAGACAAGGGTAGGCTGAAGAAATGCAGGACAAACAGGCTCAAATTGTTTCTCTGTTCAACCATACAGCATGACTTAAGACAGAACCCTGGAACAACGTGCTCTCATAAAAGCATTTCTATGCTTTTCTTCAGATACCATATCTACAGTCAATAAACTTTCACCTTTTGAAAAACAGGTTCTCTGCTTCTCATTACTCACTCTACTTGACAGATATTTTGTGGCTATTCTTGTCATTTGGCATTCTTACTGCTCTGAATTGATCTAGAGTGAAATACATTCCAGTAGGTTTTGATGAAAGCCAAACCTATGTTTTTATATTTTAATCAGAAAAGGCTGAGTCTCAGCTGTTGGTTATATGACACCCAAAATTATCTTCCATCATATATAGGGCGAAATTTCATCTAAAGGAGGAAACACTCCACTGCACTTGTAACTGATCAGAACAGAGGATGAAATTTGACCTTTGGAGTTCACTTCCAAGCATATTAATGGTACACAGTTTCAGTACAAGTACTAAAAGAAATGACAATTTACCATGAAACCCACTGCAGACAGAAGTGCTGACAGCTTTCTTAGCACATTCTGTTCTCTTTTTGCAGGTGCAGGAAATCCTTTTCATGGACGGAAGTCTCTCCAAAGAATAATAAAAAACCTGAACAAAACCTCAAACAAACAAACCTAAACCAAAGAACTATACATAAATCTTCCAATGTCTCTTATAACCTTTATGATATCTGATAAATAATATGATGGTTATAGACAAACACACGTTACTACAAGCCTCTGTTTCAGAGACTGACACTTTACACGGATCATGGTAGCAAGACAATTCCTTTCATTTTGTGGCATATATGCTATTTTTGGTTGCATACACTTCCCTAAAGGAAATAAGAACTTTGACTACCTTATCTGCCATCCACTGGGATGGCAGATAAGGTAGTAAAAGTTCTTCATGTATACTATGCATGCATCCAGCTAACAGAATTTACCCTTATGGATAATAATGTGGGCTAAACAAGCAGCTGACCTTCCAGCTGCATTGCAAGCAAACTGCAGTAGTTCAGTGGAGATGGTGCTCATTGTGTCTGGGGTAGAGTTGATTTTCTTCATACTCACTGATGTGGGGCTGCATTTCAGATTGGTGCTGTTGATGACAGATGTTTCCATTATTACCAAGCAGCACTTAAGAGTCGAGGCCTTTTCTGCTCGCCACCCCACCAGCCCTGCAGGTGCACAAGGATCTGTGAGGGGACACAGCCAGAACTATTGACTGTCACTAGCCAAAGGGGTAGTCCAGATCATCTGGCATCATGCTCAGCACCTACAGCTGGAGAAAGGAGGAGAAAGGGGGGATATATGGAGTGATGGCATTTGTGTTCCCAAGTCACCATTATGCATGATGAGGCCCTGCTCTCCTGGTGATGGCTATCTGCCCATAGGAAGCAGTGAATGAATTCCTTGTTCCGCTTTGCTTATGTGCAAAATTTTGCTTTATCTATTAAACTATCTTTATATCAAGTCACAACTTCTCTCTTTCTTTAATCTTCTGATTCTTCCTCATCCC
>VXBB01012768.1:288852-302322 GCA_013399915.1 Illadopsis cleaveri
ATCTATAGGAAGCAGTGAATGAATTCCTTGTTTCGCTTTGCTTATGTGCAAAATTTTGCTTTATCTATTAAACTATCTTTATATCAAGTCACAACTTCTCTCTTTCTTTAATCTTCTGATTCTTCCTCATCCCACCTGTGGAAGAGTGAGCCAGTAGTTCCATGTGGCTGAGTTGTCAGTTGGGGTGAAACCACAAGAGGGTACCTCAGTTGCTGGCTCATTAGTATCCCTTGACAGTAAGCAAAAATAAGATACTCTATCCCTCTTTTGGTAACTGCCCCTTCCTTCCTCCCATCTTTGTAAGATAGTAATTTTGAAGGAAACCTTGTATCAATAGGTATTTATGAGAGGAAAAAAGTCAGTTTGGCACTTAATAGATTACTATCATGCCAAGCCGTAAACATACCTCATTGAAGCTGACTGAGTCCCTGGGTACTCTCAAGGAATCCATTTGAAGAAAAGGAAAACAATACTTCATTTTTCTTTGATGCACTTACTGGACTATGTGAGATAAATTAAGGGCTGTGCTTTGTTTTCTTTTCTTTTGTTTCACTTGCTATAAATTCATGCCTTGCATCACACTTTACCAGGAAGGCTGGGTGTTTTGTCCTAGTGTTTTTGTTCAGAATAAGCTGACCAGCTAGGAATGAATAATACCATAGGAATGCATTAGAAAGAAACGTCTAAGGATAGAATAAAAAGGATCATGACAAGACTAAGAACATAGGATAAATTACTTCAGTAAGATCATAAGACTCTTTAAAGGCTTTTATGGAAAAAGGAAAAAAAAGCAAAAGAAGAAAGGCTAAACCAGCAGCTCTAAGTCAATATTTCTGCTCCTGACACTGCTACCATATACAAAGGTGGTTCATTAGTATATCTTGTGGTGAACTTTTGAGAAAAAAAAAGCTGAAAAAGAGAGTGGTTTATATATAAAAAAATAAAGCTCGATCTAAAAATCTAACTGGAAGTGAGAACGCCAAAGTACAGAATACAATTCTGTATAAACAGAATACAATATTTCAGTTGGAACAGACCTCTAATGATCATCTGGTTCAGCTGCTTGCCTGTTTCAGGAATGATGAAAAGTTTAAGTTTGTAATTGAGAGCATTGTCCAAATGCCACTATAACACTGACAGGATTGGGGTACCACCCACTCTTCTAGGAAGTCTGTTCTAGTATTTGCCCTACCTCTTGGTAAGGAAACGCTTCCTAATGTCAAGTCTGAATCTCCCCCAATACTAATCAGCAATTTAAGATTCTCTCAGATTATTTCAAAATCCCACTTATTCAATTAAACAAAAATCCCTATTAAGAGAATGTTTGAAACTGACTATGAGGAAACAAATGTCACAATCTACATGATATAGCTCTTGAATAATGAACTTGTTACAGAAGTCACAGAATCATGGAACAAATAGTTTTAGAAGGGATCTTAAAAATCATCTAGTTCCAATCCTCATCCACAGACAGGGCTTCCTCCAATTAGACCAGGATGCCCTGTCCAACTTGGTCTTGAACACTTCCAGGCATGTGGCATCCCCAGTCTTCTCTGCACAACCTCTTGCAGTGACTCACCACCCTTGCAGTAAAGCACTTATTTGTCACAGTCTAGATGGCCATGCACTCAAGAGTGCTTCAATAAAAACTTCAGAGGGCTCCAAGTATCAGCACTGTATTATGTAGAAGTCTTTCATACCTTTTCTATGTAGGAATCCTATGGGGAGCTCCCCACAGCTCTGGCTCCTTCTCTCCTTCCTTCTGCAGCTCCAGCTCGCTGCTTCCTGTTCCTGGCATGGTCATCTAATCCTGTCTGTCCCTCCTACAGTGGCTTTACCTTATCCGTCCCTCACGCAACCTCCTATCCCTTCCTCCTCACAGCAAGGCCAGCAGACTCCAACTGACTTTCTACCAGCTAACCCACTCTTTTATCACACCCAGCTGTGAGGGCAAGGCTGTTCCCACTCCATGGTAATTAACACAGCTGCAATATATCAGAGGCAGGATTGCCTTTAGCATTATCTCTATCTGTCTTCCCATACTTATCACTAATATCTAATCTAAAAACCTTCTTTCAATTTAAAGCCATTCCTAATTGTCCTATTACTGTATAAAAAAGTTCTACTACTCACAAGAAGTTCTTCAAGACTACAATGCCTTGTAGCCTGTAGGTACTGGGAGGCTGCTGTAAGGTCTCCCTGGAACCTTCTCCAGNTGGCATCCCCAGTCTTCTCTGCACAACCTCTTGCAGTGACTCACCACCCTTGCAGTAAAGCACTTATTTGTCACAGTCTAGATGGCCATGCACTCAAGAGTGCTTCAATAAAAACTTCAGAGGGCTCCAAGTATCAGCACTGTATTATGTAGAAGTCTTTCATACCTTTTCTATGTAGGAATCCTATGGGGAGCTCCCCACAGCTCTGGCTCCTTCTCTCCTTCCTTCTGCAGCTCCAGCTCGCTGCTTCCTGTTCCTGGCATGGTCACCTAATCCTGTCTGTCCCTCCTACAGTGGCTTTACCTTATCTGTCCCTCCCACGACCTCCTATCCCTTCCTCCTCACAGCAAGGCCAGCAGACTCCAACTGACTTTCTACCAGCTAACCCACTCTTTTATCACACCCAGCTGTGAGGGCAAGGCTGTTCCCACTCCATGGTAATTAACACAGCTGCAATATATCAGAGGCAGGATTGCCTTTAGCATTATCTCTATCTGTCTTCCCATACTTATCACTAATATCTAATCTAAAAACCTTCTTTCAATTTAAAGCCATTCCTAATTGTCCTATTACTGTATAAAAAAGTTCTACTACTCACAAGAAGTTCTTCAAGACTACAATGCCTTGTAGCCTGTAGGTACTGGGAGGCTGCTGTAAGGTCTCCCTGGAACCTTCTCCAGGCTGAACAATCCCAACTCTTGTATTTTAAACTATGAAGCACTAACGAAGTCAGAAGAATGGCCACACAGATAAAAGGTTACTGAAAATTTGCTAACTGGACAAATTAAAAACCTAATGAGACCACACTAAAAAGAAATGACCTCAAAACAAATGCCATCATCATAGCTATTTTTTCTTCATCTACATCACAGATTGAAATCTATGCTACTGACTTATTTGATCTGAAATTATTTGAACTAAATGGCATAAACCATCCTAGATGGCTAGAGATGACTAGAACCTAAAATCTTCCTTTCCTATCAGCCCCAAAATGCAGTGGGTCCTGGAGAGGCAATCTGGCAGAAAATAACCCATTTTTATGCTTTTATCACCATAAGTCCACATCTCCAGCTCTCTTTGAACTCCACCCATGTGCTGTGGAATGGTGAGGACTACCTGAATTCCATAAAGGCACAGAATTAAACGCTGCAAACTATATTTCTTGTCACTGTAACTTTAGTTTAATAGATAGAAAAAGTTTCTTCTAAAAGTGATCTCAGTCACACAACAGTTCAGGTTAATTTTGTCTAAAATAGAGTAATTCTTGGTTCATAATCTTTCAAAAACACTCATGTGACAGACCAGTTTTATATCAAGATCGACACATTTTCCATAAAGGATGAAATTGCAACTATGTAAAAATGTTGACCGTGGGAAAGGAGGTCCTTCAAGGGTTGGCTGCTCCACAGTAATCATATATATCCCTAAGAAGTTGTAATGCAAATTAGCTAGACTCACTCATTTTTGTACACAGGCATTCATGTTACTATGGGTGTTTTAAGTAGTCACTTAGCCACAGCTGAATTCACATTAAAGAATTGTGTTGAACAAAAAACGTAACTTGACAGAGCAATCCTGGGTTGCAGTTCACATTAAGGAACAGCATCAATGAAGAACACTGTTTCACCTATTGATATTTTCTTCAACATAAAAGTGAAAAAAAAAATGCCTGTGATGTTAAAAACTGACATTGATGATTCTGGGAACTTTCAGACGAGTGCCAACACAGACAAAATACAATCTGAGACATAGGAAAGTGCTATTACTTCATAAAAATGATGCTCTGCTTCTCTGCAACTGAAAACAACACAAAGAGGAATGACAGTAGAAGCAGGAAACATGAAGAGTGTATGTCTGTCACCTCAAAAGAACATCTACAACCAGTCAATGATACACAAGTTGGAAAAGCACAAAAGTGTCAGTTGCTTTACTCTTAGATCTCATATCAGTGAAAAGAGACCACAGAGAGAACAGCATTGCAAATGGTAAGATATGACATCCAGACTAGTGGAAGTGCTAACATCTGACAAAAAAATACTAAACCAACCAACCAACCCTAATCCTACAGCATCCAAAGACCAGATGCTCTTAAGATTTCTACTCATACAGCCCATTTATTACATCTAAGAGAAGAGTTGATATTTTACTACCCATTTTTTTCTCCCCAGAATCCCTGCAATGGTAAGCTGAAGAAGTTTAAGGTATCTACCTCTCTTTGCCTGGTGTAGTCCTGTAGAACAGCCATAGTTCAATAGGCCAATGAAATTATCTGCTTAGGCACAGAGATATTACTATGGAATGTGTTGAGAAATAGTGCCATTAGAGGACACATTCAGAGTATTATAAGGTACACAGACCAGTCCTCCCTATCATCCTTATGTGCGTAAGAGCACAGTCCAATGGACACAAAATTTATTTATTAACAGGACTATTTAAAAATCAGATAGGATGGCTACATCTTATGCTAGTAGGTCTCCAAACACTTGCATTATGGGCAAATGCCTCACACTGAAATGCTTTTATTTAAAGTCAAAATATACTTTGCTCCTAATAAACATATTCTTAACTGATAAAAAATATTAAAGTGATGTTCCATCCATATTAAACATTGTATCTGGACAGCTGGCTGGAAGAGCCCTTGCTCTGTCCTGGAACTGTTTTCTAAATCACACCTCAAGAGTTAAGAACCTTCTCCTGTGATATGCAAAATCAAAACAAGACTGAAGTCTTTATTACAGGAGATCTAAGAATAAAGCTTCCACCCAAGATGGGTGTGGTTCCTTCTGTTCTACAGTAGGATCCAAACCTTCCAAGAAATTGTCCTGAGATCAAACAGCTGGCCTTTCTTCTTCACAGGAATTCAAAAATCACACACATGTACAATAATACAGACAAACTCAGCAGCTTTAGAGCAGGAAATACAAATACCTTTATCAGCTGAACAAAGTGGAGAAGGAAAGGGAATTGCAGAAATTTTGAAAGCATGTTGTCTATTCCTTTAATTTATAGTGTGTAATCTTGAAAATTAGAGTGAAGAGCACACGCTTTGACCTGAAAAGCTTAAAGCACACTTTTAAAGATGACAAGACCTCTCTTGAGTTTGTGGTCACTCATTTCTAACAGCTCAAGATCCTCACTAATTTATGTAAATGAATGCATGTCAACACATGATGACAAAAAAAATGAGAAGATAAAAGAAAAAAGGAACTTAGCATTTATTAAGAAAACTTTCATATTACTTCAACTGATGAGAATAAAAGCCCACAAGATTCAAGTGTATAGTCTTAATCTTCTTGTTTAAATATTTCAGGGAACACTATATCAAACATGCCAAGGAAACATCTATTTTTCTGCTACGAAAGAGTACAAAAACTAGATAACTCACTGTCTGCTTTCTTACCTTCAGATAGTATGAAGCAAAAAGATAGAAAGAGAAGTCAGTCTGATAATCTGCTGCTAAATATTGCAGCCATTTTTAAAGTAGCTGGCTCCCTCTATACTTGGCATTAAAAAAAAAGTCATTTTGTTCTACTGTTATCCTGATGAAGGACATTTTTCATATTTCTTTTTAAAGGAGTGTAAAGTGAACTTAATTAACTAACATGCTTTCCTATTTCATTAGCTGAAAATGCTATTGCCTGTTCAGATTCCATAGAATCTGACCATAGTAATTTAGATGCAATTTCTGTCTTCCTTTTCTCACCTGCACAACTGTACTATACTTAATAAAATAGGTCTTAAATTTGGAAAGCACAGCATGAATTACAGTCTTAGTTCTCACCATCAATTCAATCTTTGCTCAAAAGAGGCTCTATTGTAATTTTACCTGCATTGTCAGACAGTTTAACTCCAAATTTGCCAGTTTGAATTTTGCATGTATTCAAACAATTTGCCTTAAACACTGGTGGCCAACTTTCCATACTCTAAGTAAATAAAGCATTCTGCTGTGTATGAAATGTGGGGAACTTCCTCCCTTTTCTTTTTTTGGTTCTTATGAATCTTGGTCATATTTGCATCTTTCTTTGGAATATTCTTGAGGAGTTTTTTATCCTTATTCTTTGTAAAAAGAAAGTAGAAACAGAGATGTGCTCTTGGGAATGCTGCCCAGAGACTTAAAAAAAATATTTATCCTTAGAATTGCAGGTCATTGGAACAAAAGGAAACACAAGGATGGTCCTCATAGAATTAATATTTTGTAGGCTGATACTCTTGCTTTTGGCTAAGTGCAGCTGAGAAAGTCTTGCTACACCTAAAATTCTGAACAGATTTATTTTGGTTTTGAGCTTTGTTGTGAAAAGAGACTTTTCAAGGAAGAGCTGTGCAGTGCACTACAGATACTTTTATTTTATTTTTCCTGCAAAGAATTTCTTAAACTCATTTATGTGGAAGGCATATAGAATTAGGAAGAATAACAGTTCTAGGCATTTCTTTAAAAAAAAAAAAAAAGAAAGAAAGAAAAAAACCCCACAAACAGCTGAAATGAAGTTTTCTTTAACACAGTTGCAAGTAAAGACAACATGAAAATAGCTATCCTTTTAAGTGTGGAAAGGTTGTAAGACCTTTCAAGAAATACACTCAAAACTCCCAAGCAAGGTATCTTTCATTGTATGAAAAGTCACTACAATTCTTTTTATTTTATTTTTTTGGAGGAGGGTGGGGCAGGGGGTGAGCAGAGGGCATCATTAGACAAATATGACACAAATCCTCCCTATGACCAAGAACTGTTACACAAATAGGCCTATTAATATTTCTCTAGCAAAATAATGTGGAGAAAAAATATCCTCTCAATTTTTACCAGAAAAGTCATATTGATGGGTATGGTTGTTGCAGCAGTAGTAAGTATAACTTGGGCACATTCCAAGTTCAGCAACTTCATTGAATTTGCTAAGTTGACAATGGATAAAACTTTGTAGAGCGTCTTCCCAGAAATACCGTTAGCATGGCTTTGCTAAACACAGACAACTTTGACTGGTATATCAGCTCAGTTTCTGAGGGGAGATAGCACACATACAGCTCCAAAACATGCTAAAAGAACTAACTCATAAGTGAAAAATTCAAGATTTCAACTAAAGGTTTTATTTAGAAAGTCTCAGTCACTGATATTGCTCTTTGGTATTCTTTACAAATCCTCAGTTGCTTACTTATACTAAAAAGTAATTAACTAAGTAGAATAGAATGGGGTTTAGCCTATTAAGTTATTTTCATGGGAGTTTAAATAAATTAGTTATAATTAGGTCTAATGAAATCTAAGAGTGCTGGGTTTAAGCACAGAAATTATTCTATTGCCTGTGACTACTACAGTATCAGAGTACATTCAAAATGTACTGTACTTGTGAGCACTCAAATTAACATAAAGGTCTAAAAGAAATATTTGCTTTCTCTTACCATTCATCATTCTTATATATTATTAAAATGTGTAACCCTAAGATCAAAACAAAGTAAAAAACATCAAGACAAAAAGGATTGTAATATTAATTGTCGGAGAAAAAAAAGAGGATAATAGGCTCAAGAAAGTATCATTTAAGTTGAATTCCTAGAGAGACTGAAAAATTAAGTCAACAGATCTTTTTGCAGTTCAAGTTTAGAATAAGAACTCCATCTTATATCAAAAGTACCAACCATCAAGATGCACTCTTAAAAGATCCTAGTGCACCTAGAAAAGTAACAGATCTCTTCATGACTGCAGTTACTATTTATTGTAGCAATAACAAAACAGAAGCACATACCACCTTTTCTTTCATTCTCATCAGAAGTCTCTCTCCTGTGAGAGAGCCTCCTGCACTGGAAAGGCTATTTAAGTATATTCAATGTGTCACTGCTTTGTAACATTACAAATAGGCAAGTTCTTCAATTACCTTTATGACAAAAGATTTCACATCACCGAACACATTGAGGAGGATCAGCAGACCTATGCTGAATGTCTTTAACATATTCAGTATCTTGAATATGTTGAATATCTTGAAAACTGTTTTGCAGAAATTTCACTTCATTATTTTCTACAGTCAGATGTTGTCAAAAGATTTTATCTACCCCATCATGTTCCATTTTTAGGTGTAAAATATAACAGGAAAAGTTGAAGAGGGTTTTGTTGCAGTGGGGCACAGTGACTGCTTATCCCCATGTTTATCATCTACTGTTGGATGACAAATAACATACGATTCTGAAGAGACATTTACCTTTAGCACTATAAAGGATCTGTTTTTCATTGACTAGAGAAAAAGCCTAAGCAGGCTAGGTTTAAATGGATTGAAAGATACCATAACATTGATAAAGAAGAATTGTCTTTTTGTAGTTTCAAGACAAAGAAAGATATTGATTAAAGGAGAGGAGTTAGAAGTCAGCAGATCCAAGAGATTTTATTCTGGGTTGTTTGATACACAGTGAAAAAATTTGTACACCACAGCTGTGTAAGTTTGCTGTAGAATCACCACTGGTTTTTTACTAGAGTCCTACTTGTATTTACAAAGATTATTCCAGAATTGGCTCAGCAGTTAACATATGATTAAGAAAGTTAGCAGGAGGAAAAAACAATCAAGAAATGCTCACAAGCAAAAAACCCCACAAAACTCCAAGAGTTCAGAAATATTACAATGACCTTTTTTCTCCATTTCTTTTATTTTCTTACTCAGTGGTTCCATCTGCCTAAGTGACAGCTTGTTCAAAATCCCCACTGGTCCTTTTTTAATGCAGCATTTTTAAAGCGTATACAAAGTCTAATCCATAATTATCAATCCTCTCAGGATACCAGTCACTACTAAAAAGAATGCCTAATTAAATTATCCTAAGATTAATAGTGACTTTGATATAAATATGGCAGTCAAACAAACATGAAAAAAGCATACAATGGAAAAGGAGAAATAAACAGCATCTTCCCAAACCCCCAGAAGCACTTACATTTTTTTAGGTGAAGTCTATATTTTGGTTCCTCGATAATTCCATCACAAAATTAGATTTCTAAATTGTAGCACAGTCCTTTCAAAGCAATAGAACAGACTCTAAAGTTTCCCTATGAAAGCCTAAAAGAGCAAATAAAGCCCTTGAGCAAACTGAGAAAAAAAGAACTGTAACATCCAAACCCCAGCAATTTGGTCATCCACTGTTTATGTTCAGGGATTACTAAAACCAGCTGATATTTTAAGCAATCTGGTAGCCATTAATTCCACAACCATCCTTTGACCACCATAAAAAAAACCCCGCTCAAACAAAAACAATTAAACAAAAAAAAAAGACAATTAAATCCAAACAGAATCTAAATTCAGTATCTGTTAATCAATTACCAATAGATCACCTAATTAATGTAGTTTCAAAATCACTCTCAGAAGGAAAGATATCCAGTCTAAAGGAAACCTTATCCTCACAGCATTTGCTAGCATCCTTCCTCTAAAGAAAATTACTGAAGAAAAAGAAATTCACATTTTTGCAATTGTCTCTTTGTTACATGACCTTACATTACTCCCCTTTTCCTTGATAATTTTTTTGCCTCAATAAATTTAAAGACAGACATTTTATTTTACAACGTCTATGAAAAGGACTTCCTGCACAACTGTCACTCATCAGTGACAGAAAAGACTATAATATGTCAAACCAGATAGGTAGCTACTCCAGAGAACAGGGACTGGATACATGTTTTATGTTTTGTGTAATGATGCAAAGCATCTTCAGTGTAATACTATAGTTTAACAGTCTGTAGAAAGCTCTCAGGATTTCATAGCCCCAAAAGGAAACATTTCAAAGCAGCGGTGTTAAGTCATTGCTTTCATATGCAGAGATGTGACATTACAGCTAGTAGTTAATGGAAACATGGTAATTCCTAAGTGCTGAAGTTCTAAGAACAAAATAATTTCTTTTGTTAATTTTGCAGTTGTGTATTTGGTTTCAACTACAAGAATGAAAAAAGGACCAACAACTCCCTCTCTGAATATTACGACAGTTCATGCAGAAAATCTTGCTCAACATTTTGTACCCAAAGAATCAGTCTAACCATGTCAGAAAGATTAGTTTCCTGCTCTCAAATATAACTAAGATCACCTTTATTTGCAAAACACCAATAAAGGGCTCCATACAGTGATAATGAAGTTTTCCAAGCTACCAATAAGTTTACATGACCATTAATAAATCCACAACCTTTAAATAGTTCCAGGCATATAAAATGAAATATTGAAAAATCTAACTTAAAACAGTGCTTGTACATCATTCCTGCACAGTGAAAACCATCACTCTCCAGTGAAAAAACAGTAAGATGAGCACCAAATCTTCCACCTTAAACAAACCTCAGCTACTCTTCATAGTGTATCAGTTGGGGTTGCTTAGCCTGGAGAAAAGGAAGATCAGGAGAGACTTTACCTATCTCTACTGCTACCTAAAATGGAGGTTGGAGTGAGAGGGTCTCAGTCTCTTCTCCCAGGTAAGAAGTGGCAGGATGAAAGTAAACAGACTCAAGTTCTTCAAGGGGAGATTTAGAGTAGATATCAGGAAAAAGAAAATTGGAAAGAGTTTAAAAGCATTAGACCAGACTGCCCTGAGAAGTGGGAGAGTCACCATCCCCAGTAGTGTTAAAGTAACCTGGATATAGCACTTTAGGACAAGGTTTAATGATTAACATAGTGGTGGTGCTAGGTTGACAGTTGGACTTGATGATCTTACAGGTCATTTCAAACCTTAATGATTCTATGATTATAATAATATACTAAACAACCCTGTAAAGGAAATACTGCCTAGATAATTATTGCTTGCATGAAAATTATGACCATTGTGATTCTAAATTATAATAATAATTAAAGTCATTTACATGGTCGGCTTCGAAATTGTTTTTGTTGAAATAATTCTAATTCCCTCAGTCATCTATACATTAAAAACGGTTTATCTTTACAGTGTACCCACAAAATTAGGTACTACAGTCTTGCACAACAGTGCTTCAGATAAAAATATCTACAAAGGTGTTCTTAAATGTTTTGCACTTACCAAAATAAAGCTATAATCAATGTAAGAAACAGTACAAAAATACCCTTCGATGTTAACAGAAAAAAATGTTTAAGTGCTTCCAAAACCACCAAATATGAAAATATTTGCAAGGAGCAAACTTTTTTTAACATAAAGCCTAATATATGGCTTGTGTAATAGGTATCTCTATTTTAAAACTGGGATTATTCGCAGATACATTTATTAGGATATTAATTAAAAATGAAAGCTGTATTCTAAAACAATAAATAAGTTAACATCTACCAGTCCACAAACTAAACACTTAGACAGCTTCCACAGCTAACAGAATGCTCTGCTTTCCAAAATATTTAAGCTACATATGAGTAGTTGGTATTTCAGAAGCATACCTGAGACAAAAACTACTCTCTCAGGAACAACACTATGTTTTATTAATTAAAGTAACAGTAAAACTTCTAAAAGTCATTGTCTTGAAACTGAGGCTTGTGAAAGACGTTAAGGCATTCAGGCCAGGGTATTAAAGTAAGGTAGTTCATCTCATTAAGCTCCATAAATTTTACTTTAAAGATATTTATTCATATTGGCACATTTCCAAGCAATCCACTGGGCCTCAGAGCAATGAAATTGGCCTCAGTAATTCTGTAATAAGTCCTAAATAAATATGTTAATCCAAATAATTTCTAAATAAAACACAAAGTTATTCGTGTAATCCCTAGAATAGGTAAATACAGACACAAAAATCTAGAAACACAACAAAGATATGGTATGTGGAAAGCAATTTCTGTAGAGGATTATTTTTATTACATGTTTTCTATTATTTACAGAACTGTACCTGTGTGAAAATGAATCAGAAAGACTTAAAAACATTATGTTCACAGACTGATAAAAAAGATCCTTATAATTAATTTTCAGAAATAAGAAACCATTATTGCTTCAAAAAGTTGTGGTTTCACAGATTTGTGTGAAAAAAAAAATCAGTTGACAGCCTCTCTTGGCTGCGGTTAGTTACTAGACTTCAGTGGTTTTGACATGTAGAATATTAGTTGAAAAGTAACAGTCTTGCCTTTCGAGACAGGTAGTGCTTTAAGCTAAACAGACATCTTGTCTGGCTCTCTCTCCATTAATGTAGGACATCTTTTCCCTGAAGGCATTTTTGCAATTCATTAATCATTCTAACTGGAAAATTTCAAAGTTAAAGCTTTATGTTTATGCAAAGTTTATGTAGATCTAGGTACAGATATTGCTTTCAGGTATTCAGAAATATATCTGGAGTAGTTTCTAGTGACTTCCAAGATCTAGGGAGCCTGACCCAAAGACAACAGAAATCACTGCCGTTTCCCATTGACCTCATATCCTGCAAATCATGGATTATAAACATTTCTTCTTCTGAAAATATAATCTGACTTAAAATGTCACAGTCTATAAGAACTGACTGTATTTTACCCACCAAGTAGACTTACTTAAATTTTCTTGTTTATTTTAAATACTAACATAGAACTCTAGTGTTTCTTTAGCTTCCAAAGAGTCTTTGGGATAACAACAATAAGAATAATTTATCACAGTTAAACTATACTTCAGAATATGTAATTCTATAAACAAAAGAAAAATGCTTATGGCAGAACTTCTATTTTACCAGCAGGAAAATAACTGGAATTCACAGGGGCCATCAGAGTGGCTGGCAGCAATGTGTGACACAAATGCTCCTGTTTCCATCATGCAAAATCAAATTTAATCATTCAGTTTTAAATTTATAAATCAAACTGGTTTATCTATATTACTTTTGTACTTTCACATCAAAATGGAACAAAAAAATCCACCTCACAAGCAGAATGGAAATCATTCAATTACTTTCTTCCAAGAAAACTGTCTCAGTTTTAGACATCTTTTACTGAATATTTCTAATGGTCACTGAGATGATATAGATTCTTGATACTTTCTCAAAATTAGGTTCTGTAGAGAGAATAAATTTTGATATGGGTGGGCAAATTCAAGCATCTCTTTCTGATAGTTCCTAAGAAACAATGGATTTAAGGCAAAATTTATCTCAAAAAAGTCCCTTAAAAATTTTGTGATGTTTGCAACTTCAGAACAAGCAGTACTTTCTAGGTTTAGTGCAGCCAGTGCTCACTGGAATTTCACATAATACAGAACACAATTTAAAACAGAAATCCGTAAACAATCACAAGAAAAAAGAAAAGGGTAATAAGATTTTGTTCTCTGATTTCTATCATTAGGGCCAAAAAATAAGGGGTTTGCTTTTGTTGGCCACTAAAGCAAAAAACAAAAAACAAAAAACAAAAAACAAAACAAAACAAAA
>VXBB01012768.1:302462-331152 GCA_013399915.1 Illadopsis cleaveri
GATAGAAACACTGAATATGACTGACAGTCAGTAACTGTGAAACCAAAGAAACAGACTCTGGATCAGATACACTGTTGAGAAAATAGGAATTATTTAGTTATTATATTGAGAAAACAGGCATATTGATATTAGACTTCCAATTACATAAAAACTGCCTAGATGGGATATTAAAGATTTTTTTGCCTGACCTGTATTCATTCTTGTTCCAAATGCATGTTACCTGGAAATACAAAATAATGAGAAAAATTTGTTAATTATACTATTTACCTAGTTACAACCTCTACAGATTTCCTTTAAAAAAACCTAAACATGGCCAGTAAAGTTAGTAGAATAAAGAGGATGAGAAGAACTGCTGTGACTTTGAACTTATTTCTGTCATAGTGAAAATTTTCATTTCAATTAATTCATACCAATGCTGTAATCTATTCACAGCTTTTAAAACAATTGAGACTTTTTCCTTTTACATTTTGTATTGAAATACCTTGATTAACTCCAAATTCCACAATTACTTTACATAAAATTCTTCACATTAGTACTGCATAAATAAAAGGCTAGCAAAATCAGCATGATAACATCAACGACAGAATATGTGCTTTTTATTTATACTTCAAAGGAGAGATTTTAATAAATTAAACACATCTCAGAATTTGTAAGAAATCTCTGCATCAACATGACTGTATTTCTCCTTCTTGTCCTTCCTTTCTGCCTCCAAATGTACTCTTCTATCTATTTCCTGATTGGCAAATTCTTTTAATTATAATGTTAATGCATTACATCAGAGTTGATAGCATATGCATGGAGGAGAAAGATAAGTGATGTATCTTGGTACCTTTTCCTGCGAAATTACATCAGCCTTCTGGGATACAGAATAGGAGGAAGTTGCAAATTCAAAGATCATGAGACTGCTTATAACCCTTTGTATTTATTCTCACTGCTGTTAAACTTTACAGAAAATCTAATTTCTCTGAAGCTGTATTAATGGCAAACCGCCACTTTTTGTGTGCCAGACTTCATTCCAACCAGCAGGTAATGCACAAAAGGATCTAATGTCAATCACAGGGAATTATGAAAAAGCTAAAAGTTTGGCATATTTGGCAAAAAATTCAACCAGTGCTCTACTTCTAAATTAGTATGACATCTTTGCTCTTCTATTCCATTTTTGTTTTATTAAGCAGAAAGATGAAGTGATGAGCAATGCAGTCAAGGTTGCACTTAATCTTTCCTCATTTTCTTACCACCTGAGAGGTCTTTTATGACTATTATTGGTTACTCCTTCAACCTCAGGAACAGTCACTTTACAGAAAATGTACAAGGCATGCCTAAGGGAGGAAAAAAAATCCAAGGACCATCTAATATTCTGGTCAAAACAAAGTGGAAAATAGAACCTCTCTCCATTCACACACCGCTTTAAAACTGAAACAAAACCCCAAAGCAACAGTGCAGTGAATGAAAACTGTCTTCTCATTGATCTCTTCCAGTGACTGACTTCAATGTCAATATTAAGGTTAAGATTTCAATTATAAACATAAAAAATGTACATATTCATATAATATAAAATTAACAAAGACAGCCCATGTCCTTCAGAATGGCTTCCATTTTTTCCACAGGGTTACTTAGAAACAACATGAAATTTTGTAGATATTTTTGCCTTTTTTTATCTCCATATCTTTCTTTTGATGATAGCAAATAAACACAGATATTAAGATTCTCTTCTGAACAGAGTAATACTCAGGTGGTGTTTTATACCCTTTGCCAAAAAGTGGAATTCCAGCTTCCAATCAAAACAAGAGGCTTTTATCATTACCAGGTATCTTCAATAAAAAGAACACTGCTAAGTGCAATAACAACAACAAAAAAAATCATAGAACTCCAACTCTATTAATCTTTCCTTATAGGAGAGGTGTTCTATCCTTCTGAACCATTAATTATTTTTGACCTGAATTTTATCTATCTTAAGCTGGCTATCTTTTATCTATTAGTCACATGATAATGATGAGCCAATCTTGTTGAACTGATATGGCTTTCTCCATAAGGATAGTTTCATCACAGAGTTTTAACTTCTCTTAATAATGCTTGATATCTTCATTCTTGGAGCAAGAGATATCTTTAACTGATGAAACCTGACCTATTTATTGCATGAACATGTACATGTCAGCTGCTCTAAGCTAACCTCACAGTAAAAGAAAGGCATTCAAGTTGTTAAAGAGGAGGTAGAGTTCACCTATAGTAGGTATGTGAAGCAGTTCAGACGAAGCATGTATATGTGGCACTTAGGGACACGATTAATGGTGGGCAGTTGGAGCCTTTGACCTTAGGTGTCATTTCTATCCTAAAGAATTCTGTGATTCTAGAACTTCCCGTTTCCTTTTGCTGAATTCAAACAAGAGTTGAGCTCACTAGTTTTCAGATGTTCACAGAGCTTAGTCAAGGGACTGCGGATATAAAATACAAGAGAGGAAAATCTGACTAGGTATAAGAAAAAAAAAAAATATGACATGAGAATGGTCAAACAGTGGAGAAATGAAGAATCTGAATCCTTAAACATTTGAAATTTGATGTAGGCTATACCTACAGTTAGGTCTAACTGGAACTGTTATGAGCAAGGGGTCAGATAAGAGGACCTCCCTCCCAATCTGAGTAAGTCTATGATTCAATTTGCAATGCAAATTTCAGGAAAAGCCACTACAAGCATTAGCTGGCAACATTTCTCACAGGCCTGAATACACTTCAAAGCAAAACTTCAAAACAAAGATCAAGGAATATTAAGTAGTTCTGTGACTGTTTCTTTCCTTGTGTTGGGTTATTTTCTTTCAAATTAAATGACTCATCTATGACATACTCAGAACTGATAAATTCAATTTCTTGAAAGTCTTTGTTACTTTAATTACCACAGAGTCAGTTAAAAACCCTTTCTGTACTGCAGCAAGCATTGAATTTTTTGTTTCTGTACTTTCTTTTACTTCTGCATTTCAGCAGAAGAAACAAACCAAAGTACTCTAGTGAATGTACGAAGTAAAACTTTTGGGATGTCAGACATTAATATTGGTATCTTTCCATAAACAAAACAAGGGAATTTGAATTAGACCAAGCAATCTAATGTACAGAAATACTCAAAGATTCTACCTGGAACTGAAGCCAAGGCAGCTGTGCTTGAATATGCTGAAATTACATACTGATAACTGATTGCAAATATTCACTGTTCTAGAAGGAATATTTATCTTTAGTTGATACTTCAGACTTAAAATCCCACTACTCATAATTTGTCACGTACTATGAGAGTAAGGATGGAAATGGGAATTTCACCTTTCATGATACTATAAAAATAAATTTAGGATTGTGATGCATTTGAGAATCATAAAGATAATTGTCATTAAGGAAAGGTAAGACAAATTAAGAATTCTATATTTAGAGCACAGCACAATGCTTACAAATAAATGAGGAATCAGTCATGTGCAGAGCAATCAAAAGAAAAAAACAAATTAGCACTTAGTCTCTGAATTTTGCGCACCCGATAAAGTGAGAATTTAAAAAAATTAAAATCTGGACAAGTCTCCATAGAAATACTACATACATACAGAATAACGTATGTTATTCTGTATGCATGGGAGGCCATGTCTGTATGTATGTTATTCTCTATGTAAGAGAGAAAGGTGTGATATAAGGTGATATTCAGCTAGAATTATTTCCGATATTTCCTAACTGTGAAATACTTAATTATATGATTTTGTTATCAGGGTGATTAAAAGGTTTTATTATATTATTTTAAATCACTAATATAATTTACATAGACAAATATCTTCCATGACATGGCATTTCCACACCACCTATTTTGCTTAACTTTAGCACTTCTGTACTACCTGGGATTATTTTTATTGCGAGAACCTCAAAATAATTACTTTGCAGGCAGTAGACAGAACTTAATATTAATATTGCTTCTCATTTTCTTAAAATTGCTGACTGATATAATCTTTCTGCTTTTCAATCCTACTTGGAATTAATACTAATTAAAAAAACTGGCACAGGCTTTATTCACAAATATTTAAGGACTCAGATCAATGCCTTGAATTCTCACAGATGAAAAATTTAGTAATCCTCTGCACTATCTTCTGCAAACCTGCAAACAGAAGACAGCATCTTTTACTTTTTTCCTATATAGTTTTCTTATAACTCATTTGAGGAATAATCTAGAGGTGGGTCAACTGAGCATTTAGAAACAGATTTAAATTCTGTTGTGTTCAATATATGACTTCCCTTTCTGTATCAGCTTGTTTAAACTTTTAGATTAACCAAAAATTTATATTTTATATAATATCACTTCATCGATTTTACAAAAAAAATTACTTTGACTTTAATCTGTTTTAATTCCTAAACAATTTTTTATAAATTATTAACCATAACATGCATTAGAATACAAACTATTTATACAAAAAGAAAATATAGCTTTCAATAATGCTTTAAAGCATTATGCTTCCAAAATAAATATTTATGATCGATAGTTATAATTTAAAAGAATTCTCTATCATGAACAGTTCATCATAAAATAAGTATAATTGTTCTAAAGCAGATTATAACCCTGTCATATATATATACTTATTTTTAAAAAACCTCTAGAAACACCAGGATGTTGAGCAATAGAAATCTGTAAGCCTCAAAAATATCTCTATAGTAGATACAGAAAAGTAATAAAATATCACACAGGAAATATCTGCCAAAATAGGTAAGAAGCAGAAAATAAAGACACTTTTTGAAACTGTTTTAATCTAATCTGCAGAAATACTGTATTATCACAACTGTGCTTATGATGCTAGTGAATAGTACTACAAAAAGATCAGAATTAAGGTTATTTGACTGCCTTAATAATGACTTCATCTAAATATATTCAAATGTCACATTTAATCATAACAATTATTTTTCCTTAACAGTCAGCTTGACGTCTCTTTAAACCTCTTTATCCTATATTATTAATACCATATCAACTCAGCTTTCATTTTCATACAGTTAACATTTTGGCTATATACAAGCTCACAAATAGTCACTCACAAATGTAAGCTTCTGATTAACGGTACAATTATCCAAACACCAAAGCTTATTTTATGTAATCCCAATTATTTTCAGAGGTTTTCCTTTTCAAATTTCAATTCATTTGTTCAAGTTCTAGTCAAAAGAATCTGTTGTTTTTAAAAATGTGACAGTTTACTTCTACTGCTCAAATCTTGGTTCCAAAATATTAGGGTCAAGAGTGTGTGAGGAAGGGGGAAAGAAAGTGGAGAGATAAGGGAAATATAGACCTTGACAGGAAAATAAATGGCCTACACGTGTAGTAGCAGTTGCAAACTGCAAACAAGTGGTAGGCAATCCCAGTAAAGATTGGGCAAAATTCCCTTGTAGTTCGTACTGTACTGTGTGCGAATAAATATAGCTTAAATATCTCTTTATTCAACATAGTCAATAAGAGCCAAAGTGCCATGAGAGGTTGGCTAGAAAGCACTGCCTCTGCACTGATATTTCAGGGACTGTCAAGTACAAAACAAAAGTTCATGTATGATAATTAGTTATGTATACAATGATATAATAAGGTCTCCAAATGTTAACATATGATCCCACTGTAGGAATATTAGACAGGAAGTATACAGGTAAAACATTTGTCCAAAGAATATATTTAGAAGTTATAAATTTTTTTGAGAATCATACATATGTAAAATCACTTTTTGCTTTCATTAATAAGGTTCTAAAAAGACAATTTTTTGCCCAGAGATGCATGTGAAATAAAAAATTACAACGCGACAAAGATTTTAGAATTTTGCCTTATTAAATTTATAGACCCCCTCTTTAGTGGTGCGCTTTTAAAAGCTTTCTTTTAAAAGATCTAAAGCCTTTACTGAGTTGACTAAATTATTCCTAGAGGATCATTTGTTTTACCAAAAGCACACAGAACTTTATAAAACAAAAGACAATTTGTTAATTTATTAACCACTAAACAAAACCTGCTATTTATGTAAATCTTGCAGAAAAATATTTAGTATGCATTCCCTGAAGAAAGAGGAGACCACAGAGCTTCAAAATTAAAGGAAATCTTGAGAAAGAAATAATGAAATAGCTGGATTCCAATTCCCACACATGATAAAGCAGGTATAATTTTCTATTAATGACAGCTTATTTTTACATCAAATACAACATTTTTAAAATAGATTCTACTATTAAACAAATAAAATAGTTTACACTATATTCTTACAGTTCCTACTTAAAAACATAAAAAGACCCACCTTTATCTATTTTATATACTGAAGCATAGCAATCTTTGTTAAAGTCACACATGAAACAGGTTCCATTCTGACTTACATAGTAGGAAGATATGAATACCTTTTCTGAGTAAACCAATTCAGAAAAAATGGACAAAAACTACATTATTTTTTTTATATATATAGAAGACAGCCTTTACTTAATTATTAGGATTTCCTGGTCAAAAAATATTTGCAAAATTATATTTTCAAGTCATCCAACTAAAACTGTAATGAAGTAATTGGGGAAGATAAATCTCTGCATTTTTTTTCCTGTTTTATTACTGTATATATTGAAAAGAAGATGTAGATTCAGCTAATTTTCAGCACTGCTCAAATCTTCTGACTCTGTGTTCATAAATGAGACTTACAGAGGAATTCTGAAATAATCCACTGATATCTACTTATGGAGAATATTGTTTAGGTCAAGCTTATAGGCCATGTTCAAACACCAATTTCCATGTTTTGTTAAACCAGAAGTCCCATTTCTAAATATAATTTTTTGCAAATGATGTCTAGTCTTATTGATTTATCATTCCTTTTATTTAATTACCATGCATCATTTGAACTGAACTGATAAAGACAACAAGATTTTACCCCGTGCAATGAATCCTTTCAGGTTTTATCTACTGTCCTAGCAAAGCCCATCTGGAGCATCACAACTCTACAAAAACTGAAGGGGAAAAACTCTCATGCACTGCAATCAGAGGAAAAGTTACAGCTTTTGTCGCTAGTTGTTTCTGATCTAGCAAAGTGCATGGAAGTCAGAATGGTAGCCTTAAAAGCAATAAATTGCAATTATCTAAATCAATGTTACCACTTTGGCAGCACATCCCTCTGTGATGGTCTCTAACCTGCTCCTCCCAGGAGCTGAAAGCCGCAAAACGAACAAAAGGTCACTGCAGGTTGTGAAAGAGGTTTGAGTAGAATATTGTGATCTTTGGACTGTGAGGCAGTCATGCTTTCATAGGAAGTAAATAGAAGATATTTTACAAAAGCAATTTATAAAAAGAGGAAAGATCACTTTCAGTTCTCAGTTTTAAGAACTTGTGTGGGAGTATTCACAGCTTACTGGCTAGGTTTTACAACAGAAAATTACAAACAGTGCTAAACATCTACAAATCATTGTTCTTTGGACAGCCAAGGGCTCTGGTGCTGGTCACAGTGAATAGCTCATCAGAAAGAAGTGCTGATTAAACCAAAAAGTAATTTTTAAAGCAGAAATTATGCAAAAATATCCAAAATTTTCAGCCCCCTGAAGAAGCAGGAGAATATACCTTTCTATCCAACTAAGGATTTACTACGGCTTTCACACTCAGCTTTCTAATGAAATTTACTTTTTTATACTTAAATTTATATAAGTGAGAAAACAATACTTTTGTAAGATTGCTTATTTAGGTCTTTGCTCCCATGATGTTCTGTCTGTATCTTTGTTCTTAAATTCCAGCCAGAATACGTTTAATCCCCTAGCCTCTACAATAAGCTTGATCCAGAAAAAAACTAAAAAATGCAAAAAACCCAAAGCCAACCAAACAAAAAACCCAACACTCTCTACTGTTTGGAGGTGAGAGTGCTTATAAAACAACTGTCCTTCTACATTTATTAAATTCACACAGGTTTCCTTTATACCGAGGCACACACACATCCAGGGATTCTGAACAGAGGTCCCTCTTTCTTTTCCATGTTACAGTCTTTCTACCTGCCTATGAAAGCAGAGAAGAGGTATGGAAAAGGACAAATACTATGATACAGATACTATGACAGACCCAATGTAACTTAACTTTTTAATACTAGAATGAATTTTTATTTTATGACCTACTAATAGACCAAACTGTTCAAAAGTAGGAAAACACTCTTCTGAAAAATAATGCTCAAAGCATTTAGACACTTTCTTCTGTATAAAATATACAAATTTTTATTGACTAGTGTAAGTCAAGTCAAAATGTTTTTACTACTTTGTTATCATATACAAACTTTTAAACTGTTTAACAAAAACAGAACTTGAAATGTTGCCTATGACAAAAATTTTCAAGTGAATCTTTAATCATGGTAGCTATGTTTCTTTCCATCTAGAAAAAACCTTGCATATAGGTACAATGCACTGTCTTCTTGTAAGTGCCTACTCATATTCATTATTTGCTAATGAAAACATCTTCTCCTACCTCGCTCTCCTTTGACACATGAATAGGACACTTTATTCTTAATTGAAAACTGCAGTCAGAAAAGAAATCAGACTGACTGGTTTAATAACAAGAGCTTCTCCTAAAGCATCGTTATAAACAAAATTGAAGGTTTATTTTTCTTAAATATGAAATCTGCTCTTGTTATTCTATGTGAGCTGTTCCTCAAATAGGCTTAAGAAACACAAATAAAAGTCAGCTTAAACGTGTTTTTTTTGCAGATGTCTGGACACAGAAATATCAGATCTAGGACATACATTTGAGATCTACTATTGTTATAATTTTATTTCCCTCATTAAATCATGACTACAAGCCTGAGAGAAAACAATACTAAACAGGGTTCCGCTGTTTTGTAGAAGTGTATTTTCACTGAGGGAAAACTAAGAGCAACTATTATAGTGAATTAATCTGTATTAAGGTTCTTTATACAAGCATCATACAAAAAAAATCCCTTACTTTCCTAGAAGGATATAAATTATAGTCCATGTATATTTCAGATTTCATGAAACAAGCTCAAATAGAGACATTAAAATTTGCCATATTTAGGAAGAGAAAATATATTGGGATGAGCTACATATCTAAAATATTATGCAACAATAATCTGTCATAATATATTGTAAGTATACAGTACTTCCTACCACCATAGCACCTAAATCCAAGCCGAAATATTTCAGCACTATATTTTATTACATTAAGTTCTTGACTAAATTCTGCATAAAGCCAAAAAAGTATCCTGAAATATTATAAATAAAAATCTGTTTCTAAAGATAAATCTCTCCTTCCTGTGCAAATATTTTTATGCAAAAAATTTAGTTATACAACTGTTTTGATGTTATGTTCGATTTGGTGTACCCCAGTTTCAATAGGATGATCAGTGTTGCTTTATCTTCAGTGCCTAGCACTCCACAAATCTCTTCAAGCATGTCTGAACCCTTGAACTCTTGTTATTCACCTAATACGAATGCAGAAGGTTAACATTTATTCTAAACTGTGAGACTGACTAAATTTAACTCTGGGTATAATCTATTGTAAAATTTAACATTCAATATAAAAGCAACAAACCACTGCATCTTGCCATGTAAATGTAATTGTCAGCAAAATCCATGACCTCTAAATATGAAAACACCTGCAAGATTTGATATTTAGGCCTCATCCAAAAGCCAGAGAAGTGCAATAAGAACTGATTTGGGAATCAATTCACCTTCTTCACTGAAAGGAGACAAAACAGGAAAATATTACATGGCATTATATAGTAAAAAATTCATGACTTTAAATTAGAGTGTGATAGAGGATGGATGGGTATCTGAAAGAGATGCATAGGATTTAAATATCCTTTCTTCTAGACATTAGATTTAGCAAAAATAAAAGGCTCTCCTTCTTTAGAAAATGAGGATGAGGGGGGAAAAACAACACATTATCATTTATGGGTAATTCTTCCAGCTAGACAGCATCTTCAATTGACCATCTTTCAAAAATTTGATCATTTTAAAAACTCTAAACCACACGCAAAAATTTATGTAAGATAGGCTTCACAAAGTGACAAACATTATACATCCAGCATACATTGGAAAACATTACAATTTCAATGCAAAATTATCAAAGAAAGTACTCCACAGGTGTTGATAGAGTAAGTTATGAATAATGCTTATTGACTAGAGAAGGCATGCATTTCATAAATTTTTAAAATAAACTTTGTATTAGCAAATGAGACCAGCACAGAACTTATCATCATTGCTCCTTTACACTCAGTTGCAGAAGACCTAACTTGTGGATCAAAGATGAAATAAGAAGCTGTTCTGGATGCCCAAATTGTAGCAATTGCAAAAGTGTATGAAAGACACTGACAGTATAGGGGCACTGTGACCTTCTACAGCTCTTTGTAAGAGATCAAGTGTGGTCATAACCTGAAATCTGAGGAGTGACCCAGCAGCCAGAGATCAAAAGACCTCGATGTTCAAGGTTCATACTTACAATTAGTAACCAAAAAAGGCAATTTTCATACAGTTCTTTCTAATGAGGAATATCAGTGGGACAATCTTACATCTCCTTCTATAGTATTTTTGCTTTTCTGAATATTTCTAAAACCTGCTGACACACAGGTTCTTAAGACAATGTTGAGGGTTTTTTACTGAAGTACACTATACCAACAAAATGCAAGATAGAGCTATGATGAACCCCTCACTCCACAGCTTTATGCCTATATATTACCTTGCAAACATTTCTGATGTTTTTTTAATCTTTAGATTATTGACCATTTTTTTACAATGGTTTGTGTCATTACATCTAATTACACAATCAGTGTGAATTCAAGTAGTCACTAAATGAGAATATTTAATTACCTATGATTTATTGAGTTGCAAAGCATGACAGACTCTAGATGAGAAACAGGCTTAGCAATGCATCTTGCTAAGAAAATTTTCCTGTCTGACTGTCCAGGAGGCACTTCAGAAGTCACACTCCCAATATCTGAAGCTTTAACCTCTGAGACTGAAGCCCCTTCACGGCAGAGCAGCTCCAGTGAAGCAAGGGGTGGGGGGGCTCCCCTTGACTCCCTACATGCCCCCCACTCTGTCTCACACATTTTCCTTAACAGTTAACATTTCTTTAACAAAGGATTTTTCTTTTCTGAAAGTGAGAAGGCTGAAAATAAGGTAGTAGTGAAGTAGTAGTGCAGTAGTGAAGATGTAGCAAGGAAACAGAAGAAAGATAGGGTGATGTACAAATCAGGACACATGAACACCTTTCTCTCTACTGTCTGTATAGACTTCTGTGAAATAAAATACTTAAACAGATTTAAAATAAAACAAAATCAATACAAAACCAAACCAAATGAACAAACAAAACTAAACAACAACAACAAAAAACCCCAACAACCAAAAATCCCACTGAAAACCAAAGAAAATCCTTTATAAAATCCTAAATATATTCAATGAAGAACAAATACCCCCCCATGCATGAGGCATATTCCATCTTAAGCTTTATCATTGCTTTTTCATAACATGTGTTCCTCCCCATCCTTCCAAAACCAGTTTTCTGTCACTCTTTCCAGCTTGTCATGCTCAGTCACAGTTGGAGAATTTAAAAAAAAAAAAAAACAACACACCAGAAAACCCCCAAGAAATCCCTTTCAAATATTTTTTAAACAGAAGCAAGAATGTAATTTCTGTGTCCTCCATAGAGCTCTCCTACATAAAGACACAGTAGAAAAGCTGTGTTTTCACCCATAAAAGTAAAATGCTAAGAACTGAGGAACATTATTCTTTACATGTGTTATTCATGGTGGGTTTTGGATCTCAAGAGAAATTTGAGCACACCAGTCCCTAAAGATGTGGGCATTTCTGAAGAATGAACTCATTACTTATTTCTGAGCATAAAGCCACAGTGCTCCATTTCCTTATGAACTGCCCTTCTACAAGACAAAAAAGAATCTGTCGAAGATCAGATTTCTTATACATATATATATTGTTGCTATTGTTCATGACACGAGCTTCCCTTTGACTGAAGATTGGTTCAGCCAAGCTCAGATGTAAGCCTGAATAAGCAGGGCCACTGATGGGTCTTTTCCCCCACCTTATAAAACAAGCCTTTTCTGATAATTAGACTAGCCTACCTTGTTTGAAAAGCTTTCAAAACAATGACACAACTAGCTACTTTGCTTGCTAGACTCAAAATCAATCACATTTTTCTATTTTCAAACTTCTACCTATATATATTTTTAAATGTTCTTCTGCTTACACCATTAACAAATCTGCTCAATCACTTTCCTGGTTCTCAGTTTTGTGGATGTCAAAAATCAGCCATCAAATTGTCATATTTTTCAGTCCTAGATCAAGACAAATTCACAATATTAATCTGGAGACAGACAACTGTAGTTGTTCCTGATGGTTTTGTGTAATCCATTCCTCTGCAGAGGAACCAAAGAGTGAATTTTCCTTATATTGCATCCCTCAAGTGTAGTTTTATGCAGTTACCTACATTTCAACAATTCTGAAGGAAAAAACCAGTCATATTGAGATATATAATACAGTTTCCCCATATCTAAATTAATACTGAGTAGTTTTGCTTCAGTAACATGATCGAGCTTAGGTTGGAAAAGATCCACTCTTTCAAACTATTCATAACAAGATTATATATTGTCAGCCTGAATTTGAAGAAAGAATTGACATATAAAATGACGTGTTCTTGGGATTAAAAGAATGGCTTGTATTATAGGGAATATTATAGAGAATCCAGTTTCTTCATTTAAGTACAAACTGATTATACTTAAATCTAGATACCTTATATCAAATAATTTATTACTAACATATTCCGTCCAGTTCAATAAGAAGTTCTTGACAACATATTTTCCTGGTAATTGTTAACACATGTGGGGAGGAAAGGGTTAAAATTAGAAGACTGTGGAGGAGAAAAACTTGCTTTTAGAATTGTTTTCACTCAAGATGACCTTGCAGCTGGGGGAGTGCTAAGAATATTCACTCTGGGAAAATTCTCTGCTTCTATCTTGAGAAGTCACGTAACAGAACTCTGTAAAAGACCTAAAAAGCGTTGTTCACAGGCCTAGTAAGGGGGGAAGGGAGATAAGAAGCTTGGAGATCATAGAACACAGCCTTGTGAAGAACTGTGCCTGCGCCAGACCTTTCTGATATGTGAGCCAGAAAACAGCCTGAGTGCTTTTTGCCCCTGCTAAGATGACATAAGCGTAGCAGTGCATGTGTCACTGTTTTGCCAGCAAAATAATGGAATAAATCTTTTCTTCACACTTCTACTGTAGATCATGGTCATCTTGGTGTAACCTGTATGTATCCAGCTCACATAACACATCCCAGTCAAAACCAAAAATGCATCAGCCCAGAATTTAAATAAAACATTAAAAGATTAGATTCTGAAAAACTATCACAGTACAATAATACAGTTCTGTCACTTAATACTTCGCATATTACCAACAATGAAGTGCACTCAAATGTGAATTAATTTACCTTTCTAACTCTCTAAACAAAAGCGTGAAAGTACATCTGCTGATGAAAAAGAATTTCAAATCTTAATAAATCAAGAAAATAGTCTGATTCAGGGTATATTTCTTGATATTATCCAAAATGTACAGAAATTACAGCTTTTATACCTCTAGCATGACTTATGCTTTCATGTAATTTAATTAATAGCATTTTACCACACTTAATATCACATTTGATATCATTATCTTCGTACCATTTTTTTAGACTCAAGCCATTGATAACCTACCAAATGAAATTAAACACTCCACCACTTGCTCTCAACTTGCCATTAAACAGTTTTGATCTTTTTATGTTTAAGTTCATATAAATATTCAGAGAGAGAAACATTCAGGATCACCTGAATCTGAAATGCCTAGATTTTGGCATTTGTTGAAAACTGATGGCTTTACTTGATGAAATTCAGTAAATTTTTCATCATTACATGAAAGCAATAGCAAAAGGCAGTTATAAGCTACACATATTAATGAAATAATTCATAAACATTGAAATACACTTTGGCAGAAAAAGACAAAACAAACATACTGTAAAGACACATACATTGTGTTATGTTGAGGTGAATTCTGATTAGGACACTGGCATTATTTCATGCTCTATTTTATTCAATACATGTTGGGACAAAGATTCTGCCTTATGCACGCTCTAAGTTTTTATTTAATAAAAAGGAAGATGTACTCGTTAAACTACAAACTATTAATAGACCCATGAGATTGATCAAAAATTCTATATGATTTTAACATGATTTTACAGAGTATAGATGAGAAGGTAGTAGAGACGGGTAGGCGTAAATAAAAACAAAAAATACAGATACGTTTATGTGTAACAATTTCAGTACACATAAATGCGCATGTCATTGCAAATTAGAGATGTTTGCATCAGCAATCAAACACACATAGCCAGATTTCTTGGGTTTTCACAATGAACATTCAGCTTTGCAAGTTAGTAGAAAACTGATAAAACATGAACAGTTGAGTTGACTCAGTTCTTATGGACACATAGAAACAAAACCTAAAAAAGTTATTGGAGTAATATTAGGCATAAACATTTAATTTTCTGGTAGAACTATGAAAAGAAGAAAAACAAAAAAACCCAAACAAACCAGATTTTTCTTTCAATCCAGGTGTACATTTATGGTAACACTATAGCACAGACTTGGCAGCAGAGGAAAGTACAAAGCAAAACATATCAGTCATGAAGGCTCACAAGTCAAGATTAAAGCTTCTTTTACGAAGCAGAGAACATCGCTCCAGACAAAACTCATTACAAGATGCACAGGTTCTTTAAGATCTGTGACAAAAGATGTCTGGGCAAAATGGTGCTAAGTTGCTATTATTCCTTTGGTCTCTTATTCACAGTTACTCAACCTCTGGATATTTTTCAGTTGTGACAATGACAACTCATAATGGTATTAAGTTACTAAAATATACATTTCAATATTAATAGTTGATAAGAAACACAAAAATCACTTATATAAAACCCATGTTGGACATAAATTACAATTTTTGATGAACTAAATTTTAATCAAGAAGTATATAAATACATCATAGAGGGAATTAAAAGTAAAGCAGAGACTACAGTCTAGTGTTACAAGATGCTAAATTTAAGAACTAAATATACAGAATGGGTTGCAAGGCCGTTATTCTCCAACCCTTTTTTTTTTCTGGACTCCCTCCCACTTATTTGTTTTAATCATCAATAATTGCTTGCAATTTCTTAGTAATATCATCAGCTAGGGATAAATAAAACTTTGGCAAAAGCTGTTACAAGTAACTCAAGATGATGAGGGATATTGCATTTCATAAATGAAACACCACGCACTGTGTGTTAGTAAGGAAAAGACATTGTCCAGTGATCAAGTCCTCAGCCTTAGATGCAAGAAATTCACACTGATTACAGTCTTTCAAAACATACATATATAACATAAGGTTTATCTACAGCATGAGAAATATTATTAACAGAAATAATAGTACAAAAGATATCATGGTGATATGGCCTCCAGCTGACTAGCTAGCTTAAACTGTGGTTGTTAGCATGTTTTGAATTACATAACACCCTATCTTATTACTAATTGCTAAAATGTGTGACATACCCTTCATTTGCTGGCTACACCTGCCCATAAACTTCAGTAACCAAAAACATTCTTGGACTAGAAGAGGTATGGTGAAGATGAATAAAACAACCCCAAGGAATTGATAAAACTGGTGAAGATGGAAAAAGGGAGAAATGGTAGATAAAAGAAGAAAAGACAGGTCTTGTAACTGATTACAGATAAATGTAAAGAAGCCCAAAATTCTTACCACCACAAGAAGTTTCAATTTTTCAGGTGTGATAATGGCTATGAAACATGCAAGATACAAAATAAAACTAATTTGTCTCATTTAAATGATATATTAGATGTCAGCCTCAATATCAACATCATTATGCTATTTTCACATTCCAGTTACTTTCAATATAATCATACACATTTATGCATTTAAAAACACAGTGCCTTGCTTAACATTTAATTCATTAATCTATTCTTTGAACTTGCAACTGCTGGTGTTTTGTGGTGGGTTTTTAAAATTTTCTTCTTCTTAATAGTTCCATTTGATACTGGTATAAAAGGACTGGACAGTAAAAAACTATTGTAAAAAAGTCTGATTTCCAGAATGTCAACTCTTGATATAAATATCCATAATTACATTTCTGGCACAAAACTTATTCCTATGGCTTATGCAGAAATGTACATACTCTCCCACTCACTGCAAATTCGAAGCGATATTTGATGGATCTGTTCAATCAAAATTATTGTTTTATGCTTCTTTTTATGTTTCCTCAATCCTGGTGATTAGCAGCCATTTCCACTGCTATACATAAGTTTGAGCAACTGAGGATAAACACCAGAAGGACACCTGCTTTAACATAAAACTGAATGAGCTGTCTCCTAACCATAATTGTGGAGACCACAGGTGTACAAAACACAAAGGGTGTTCCAGCCATGCTATTCCCAAAGCAAGCCAACAATGTTCAAAACCAAATATTAACAGCTATTCAACATTTATTTAATTGTATAATTTTATTTAAGGGTTTTGAGATATCTGTGAGGAATAATTTCTAATAATACATAAGAAGCACACAAAATCTGGCAAAACACTGCCTTGATACAGCTTGGTTGTTATATATAAACTACAAAAATTCAACTCCCTGGTGGCAATATTGTTTTGTTTTACAATCTTCATAAATCAATTTCTCATAAAAATCTGAACTGCTAGTTAAAAAACAGTTTGTGTATTTAAGTATTTCTGAATTTATCCACTGCCTCTATAAAAATTTTAAGTAAGAGTAAGATACCAAGAGACTTCAGCTTTCCTAAATGTTTTTAGACAAAAGAAATTAGATTTGTCATTTAGTGATATTTAATGATTTTTATGTCAATTCATGGCAAATTGGTGTTTGTTTGTATACATGTCAGGAATTGCCTGACAACAGACATGCTGAGTACAGATTCACCTGGTGCAGTCGAGGAGCCTCTTGCAGCACAAATCACCGCCTTCCCCACTGCTCAGCTCCTGGAGCACTCAGAGCATTTGGGTTTTAGGGGAGCTTCAGAACTCAAAAGACTTTCAGAACTAGGACATGGTGCTGGCAGTAGGGGCAGACAAGGGTCATGACAGGACTAAAGTTTTGTACCTAAAAGTGCATCCAGCCAAACTGGCTGGTTACCCACTCTAGCTTGGTTTGTACTGCTGGCCCAGAGAATGCATTTCACTCACAGGGGCCACAGTGGCACAACCTGGGGCTCTGAGATTACGATACCTGCTAGCTTCTCTATGCAGAAGTTGCAACAGAATATAGAAATGAAGGCTTTAAGACATGGGGAAATTCAGCTATTAGTGGCCATTCTCATTAGAAGTGTAGAAATTTCCTTTTGTATTACAGCATCACCCTTTTAACATACTATAATGATGGTCCTCAAACAGCTCAGGACAAACACCAGTTCTTATTAAGAGTCATCACATAGGACATTGTGATAGGACACTGTAGTTCACTACAGACCAGTAGGATATTATAAATACTGCTCACTCTGGTTTTAAGGTCCAACTTCACTAATCCCTGTAATGCTGCAGTGGTAAGTTAGAATTAACTGTTCTGAGCTATCATAAAATTAGCTCTCTAGGATATTTTCTATCAACATTAAGCAATAATGAATGCAAACAGACATGGGTTGTATTTCAGAAATCCAAATGGGTTGGCTAGTTCAGTTTTACCAATGGTGTTACAATGCATAACACAGCTTTGTACTCATCACTTCTTGAGAAAACAGAAAAAAAAAATAAATAATGCGATTTCCATCTGGAAAAGAAAATGTTGCAGTATGCTTTGTGCTATAAAAGAGTGAGGTCAGCAATCAATAGCAAAATAAAGCTGTTCTAGATGGGCAGATGGTTGTCGTTGTACACAGTTCCTGGATTTGAAGGAATAGTGTTGTCACTGCATTTAAAGTGAGAGAGGAGGAAGAGTGAAAGAGAAATTTTTTGTTTGCCGGCCAGCTAGGACAAAAAGATGTAGGAAAATGACTAATAAAAATCTTAGTCCTATGCATAAGCAAATAAAATGACAAAAATTTATTTAATTAATAGAAAAATCAAAATTTAGAATTTTTCACTAAAAGAGTTACACTTAAAAGCAGTGTAAGTCCTTAAGTGTGTCATGGCATTATGTCTCCTATCAAATAATCATATCAAAAGAAACTAGGGACCAAAAACATTAGTAATAATTAGAAGACTGAGTGGCCTATGAAATCCACAGATCAAAATGTTTAAATGTATAAATGACCACAGTGCACCTTCTTGTCATACATCAAAATAAACATCACAATCTTGTGGCCAACCAGTAGGTGCCAGCTAGTCACTTGCTTTACAGTCATTTTCTCTTCCCCCACCACTAAGGAAACATCTACCTGGTGCTGTACCCTGGCCACCTCAAGTCTATCTTCCTTCTCCCTAAAGCAGTCTTTACAAATAGACTTTCATCAAAGCAAAGATTCGCGTCATTCAACTGAAACCTCCCACTGATGTTCAGCTTAGGCTTCCACTGAAATGAGAAGCTGTGAAGTCTTAGCTAAGAGTATTGACAGGTAATGTCACTCTTTCCTTTAGTGGACAAAGAACAACTTTCCTGCTTCTGGCCTGCAAACTGCTAGGGTTTCTTCCTCCGCACTTTGGTCAAGCTGGGCAAAACCTTCACTGTGACCCACAGATATGTTACAGGAGAGTTATCATGGCAATCAAAAACTACCTCTCTTCCCACCGTACAGTAAGCTGTTCCCTAAATGACTGTGCTAAGAAATTATGAAATCACCTAAATTGAAACCACTCACAAAAGTAAATTCCTCTATGCTTCTCTATATCTACCTACATTTATAAAATAATGTTCGAAATCCATACTCTCCTTTCCTTGTCTCTATTATTTTTATTTCAGAATCTGTCCTTGTCTACATATTATTTCTATATAGCTTACAAAAAGAGCAAACATGTATTTGAAAGCAAAATACCTGTAACTACAGATGTCGCCCATGACAGCAAGTAAAATATATCCTTTCTGACTGTAACCTATATTCACCTGCTCCTGTCACGTGCCATTCAGTAGCAGTGCCACCAAATATTTCCAGTCAGATGTGTCCATCCTTTAAACAAAGCCACCATACTCTCTCAGATTACAGTTAAGGGTTTGTTGACTTTTTTTTTTTTTTAATAACCATGAATCTGACCTTAAAACTGACTTCACATAACTTTTGAAGCACCAAGCAGCATTCTCAGAAACTTCATTTTTCCTTGTACGCACTTCTGTACATTCTGCACAACAGCTCATTCTGGAAATTGATTTCATGCAATTATCCTGCAATGTACAGAAATTTTATGATTTGTTTCAACTCTGCATGCATAATTGCATAAGGTTACTGCTTTTAAAACCCATTTCTCAAAATTTGGCTGGCAAGATCTCAACCACGAACCTACAGAAAATTAGTAGTTCAAAAAGCAAGCTGACATAAGGAAGCTAGGATGTCCCTTACCGTTAACGATGGATAACAACAGTACATAGAAATGTTTTTTATATCGCCAAAAAAGAACTTATTTTTTCAGAAGCTACACTTGCTTGGTAAAACCTCAAATACATGTTGTGAGACAAGGGACTTACTACAGTCCCTTGCAGAAATTGCTTTAGGTCTGAAAATAAGGTATTTAATCCTATCACTCCACTGCCAAGAACTCATTCTTGGTTTGAAAGGATTATAACCTTATACTCTTCTAATACACACATCACTATTGATGCTTTTAGTTAGTTAAAGTTAAATAAACTGATGATTACTAGCTCTTAAAGTTTTTAATTAATTAAAGAGCACCAAATCAAACAATTTCTAAGTCAAAGCCTCTTTGACATACTGATTTAACCAAAATATCTCCAAGAGGTCTACAGTCTTCTACATAAGAGATCAGGTCATAAAATCAAATGGATCCCATATTATATACTTTACCATTAAAAAAAAAAATCACTATAAACTTTAGGAATAATCCTGATACAACTTGAACTTTAAAACAGCAGTATTATCCTTATTTCAGCAGACCTGAAATAAGTGAAGGCTTAAAAAACTAATTAAACCTTCTTGTTGGCAAAACCAAAATTAATTAAATGCCATGAAATTCATAAACCGCTACTCATGCAATGCAAATAAACATCTCAGAAGTTTGAGCTATTCTCCACCAAGTAAGCCAGAAAAAATACAGTAACTGTGCAAAACACTATTCATCAGTAGCATGAGATATCTTTACTATTGCAAAATGGCTGGTTTTACTGATCATAAAAAATGTAAAAGTCAATATCTACTATTATTACAAAACTTTCACACAGAAATTTTACAGAGTTTTCTTTAAAATTATGCAGTCCATTTAAGGTATTGAACTGACACCTAGCATCATAGGAACAGAAATGCAATACAGAATATCCTTGTAAACATAAAGAAATAAACCATACAAACTTATTTGAGCTAACTACACTTCAAAGGGGGAATATTTATCCCCATCAGTCTCTATTAATGGTTTGGTTCTTTCTTTCTCAACTATTCTCTATGAGCATAAAAAGAGGCTCAATCACCACTATGCAACAACTTGGTAAGGGAACAGCAGTTGTCTGTGAAGGTGGTTTAGTAGGGCAGCCCCTAGAACAGCTCCCCAGAGAGCACTGAACTCTGCAAGATGCTTCTGTTCTGAAAGGAACAGAAGCCAGGCACCTCAGAACAATGGGACCTTAGTTACTCCAAACTGAATGGTAACTGCTCTTTCTCTCACAATTATTAAATAAATAAAACATATATACATTTTGAAAAAGCACCTAAACCCTGCCCTTATTGAGCCCTGGTCTCAGCTGCTGCCCTGCTTTCAGGGGTTCCTGGCCTGCTGCCTACTGAGGGCTATGCAGCCTTTCCACCCACACAACAAAGCACCAGCAGCTCCACCAGTGCCAGCAAGCAGGGCAGGAAGCACAGCAGCAGAAAAGAGTTCAGGAGTATGAACAGGCCTGGGAAAACAGGTGCCTGGTGTGCCCTGGCAGCCATTTACACAGACCATGCTAATTCATGAGCTGTGAAAAGTACAGTTCCCCCACTTCACCTCCCTGACTGACCTTCCTGCCACAGAAAGCTTCTGTCCTTGGAGTGCAAGGGAAAGAAGGCAGAGCAACAGAGAGGGTTTTAGTGGGGCTGATGAGGTGGGAGGGGAGAGGAGGACAAGTTGCATTGGCTGTACCTGTGCCATGAAGGACCATGAATCACCTGTCTCAGTGGAACCTTCAAGAGCCAGAGAGGCAGCAGGTACCCAGGAATGGACAGTAGGCTGGCTTTCCCCCTGCGGGAAGAGGTGTGGGCAGGCTGGGTCTTTCTGGAAATGGACTATGAGGCTTTTCTCATCAAACATGAAGGGACTGGAAGAAATTTTGTGTCTGATGACTGTCTGAGTTGATGGAGTAGAAGCTCACAGCAAAGGACTCACGCCTGCAAAGACGCAGGGAGCAAGGGAAAATGGGTTTGCAAACTTGTTTACTTCTATTCCATCTTACCCAGAAGATCTGAGGTTTTCCTATTTTATAGGTCACCTAGGTCTAATAAAAATCAGTTTCAAAAGTGATAAAGCCTTGGAGTTTTGGAAAGGAGTAGGGCTTGGCTATTGTGTCTGCGAGATGATCACGAGCCCTACTTCTTGTATCAGTTTACTTAGCAAAATGGATTTGGGCAGAAAATCAATAAAGCAGCAACAACTTTCAAAATTACTCAGTCTGATCTGAAAAAACATGGACTCCCAGAAGGGACAAGCCCCAAAACATTATGTGTAGTGTATTGTTCTAGGGAATCAAAACAAGCATAGAAAAAAGAAAATCAATAGTCTTTCGGCCACACGTAATTTTTTAGTATCAAATATGAGCAAATATTTGTGGCAAATGCTACTGTTTTCCTAGCAGATTGGTCAGCTCAAAGTGTTTGGAGCTGGTGGACTAGAAAGTTTGCTATTTATTTTTGTAGACTGTTGCCTCACTTTACAGATACTACTCATCATGAATACAAACGGATTATGAGCCTTTTTCTACTGAGTCCTGCATGGCGTAATGCTCCCAGGATATTACCAAGTTGTGAGAATATGTTCCCCCTCTGGAACTGACACGGGAAGAAATTTAGAGAGACCATGTTTCTGACTGTTGGACTCTCTCAACACACCTGCAGCTTTGCAAGACTCAAAGGAAAATTTGTTATGCAGTCACAGGGCTGGTTACGTGAAAAGGCAGATGTGCTGGAGGGAGTCTCCTTGCTCACCCTGGTGAATGTACGATAGCAGGCCAAGTCTGCCACTTTTCCCCATTGTTCTCATTCTGCAAGGCAGCTCTTTGCTGGTGATGGTGAGAGATTTAGTGTATCATGTAACTGCAGCAGTGTAGAGTCAGGCATGTGTCCCTCTCTGAGACATGTCATAATCCTGCCAGACTGCCATCCTTCCCACATTTGGATGTTCTGGATCCCTTCATGCAGGTGAAGAGAAATCATTATGATCTGCACTTTGGAACCATGGACGAACTGATGAACTCTCTATGTTGAAGCAAGCCTTCAAATTCTGTACAATGGTTAGGGTAAACCTGAGACAAAATTTAGTGTAACACCAGGCCTCTTCGTATCAGTTCCTACTTTAAAAGTAATCAGTAATTTAACAAGGAGATTACATGAGAAATTTTAACTATGTTGTTTGTTAAACCTTTTGTGGGAAACAGCTTAATACAACAGCATTAACATTCTCAACAACTAAGAGTCACAAGTTTCCTGACTTGTTTAATATAGAAGCAATTTTCTTTTTATAGAGAGGAGGGAAGATGAAGGCAAAACAAAATGTTAGAAAAAGACAATGCAGCCAAAGGCACCTTGCACGTAATTCACTCTTTAAGGAGAGGATGAAACGAAAAACAAGGACACCACACCATTAGTCATGTCATCAGATACTACAAAGTTGTCAGAATAACCCAAGAGTCAGATGCTTGACTAGGTGGGACGCAGTGGTGCTGCTTGCAGAAGCCTGACATGCTCTCCCTTAGTAGTCCTGGCTCTTAATGGCTTTCTTCCTAGAGCTACATTAAGGAGCAGGTGAGTTTTTTGGAAGCTTAGATGGTGTTTGTATGCAAATACAAAATATCCAGAGGAGAGAAGCCTTTGGAGAATGGTCCCAGAGTTCTCATCATCACAGAAATCTCTACATTTTGTTCCAGTCCCACTAATTCTGATTGTATCCTTTACTTCTTTTATCATGCCTGAAAGGAGAAGGTGATCAGAGAATACTATCAGAGGCTAGAAAATATGTTCAGAGGCTATAGATCCATTAACAAAGACTTATTTTTAAGTGAATCACAGAGAAAGCAATAAAGAAAAAAATATATTATTTAAGTGAAAGGATACTTCATGGATAACATTACTTTTATAATGAAAAAGGCAGCAAATCCACTATGTTTTACTAGATGAAAAAAAAAAGCAATTTAACAGCAGGGAAGCCTCACAAGAGAGCTGCAGTCCATAGAATTGCCAGCATCATTTAAGGCTGGGAAGAGTTGAGAGAGACATGTCAAAGTATAATTGTATTTCCCTACAGGGATGGGACAGTGAAAGAAAACTCTTCTGAGTGAGAGGAAGGCTGCTTTGAAAGAAAGATAAAGTAATTAAAAGGGAAAACTTCTTTCTCAGTACCTCAATAATTCATTAGAAGTGCTAATGCTGAAGCTATGTAATACCACAATGTTATAAGGGGAGCTGGGACAGGAGAATAGGTTGATTATTTTTGTGTTCCTTTGTGGGGTTTTGGTTGTCTTTAACAAATTTCAAAAATATTTGGAAGCAATGCTAAAATAAAGGTTTCCATATTCCTTACAGGGACATAATTTAACTACTTCAGTACTAACCCATGAGATTTCTAGAACTGTTCTAGAACATGAGAAATGAAATATCCAGAAATATCATTAATTATGATGAGAATTTTGTTATCAGTCTTGACTTTTGTCAGAGGAGGGCACTGGAAACAAAAAGACGTAGTACACACAAATTTTATTATTTTCACTGGGGTGCAATAGTTGCTTTCCTGGGTATGTCTCTCAGATTGTTTAGAAGAAGCAGACAAAAGAAAGATTCTTAGCACAGTAATATTTTATTTTGTAAACACTCACCCGTACCCCTCTCCTCCTTTCTTACTAATACTCTAAGCTCCTGAGCCTTAGGCTCCTCATATGAATGCTGTGTCCCACAACTTGGTTCTTTTGGTCTATTCTGCAGCAGCTTTTTATCTTTTTAGGCTCAAACACAAGAGAAAGAGCATTAAAATGTGCCGTTTCCATTAGAAACTCATACTCTTATCTATATCTAAATGTGTTCACTGAGGCATGGAGAGTGTGCTGTGGGATTTGGTTTCTTGTGTTTCAGCCATAATAAATTTCAGTAGCTTTCAGAGCTTAGTTCCTGCTTACCTTAAAAACTATTGTAAACAGTGTCATTTAGAGGTGAAAGACTAGACAGTACAACTGATCTGAGTGCAAATCATTATCTTTTGGTAATCAGTTTCAATCATGGTTTCCAAGAATTCCTATTAAAACTAGAAAGAAATTAAAGAGCTCTGTGACAAATTTCAACATCAAATTGCAGTTTAATCAATTAAACTTTTTAAAATATGTGGGGGTTTTGTTTGCTGGGTTTTAGCTAATAGGAGCAAATATTAACATGAAATAACAGCATGATATTGTTCCTTTCTCCTTACATCTGATTAAAATAAGTCTTAGTGGACTACAGCCAAGCTTTTGAAAGCACTTTGCCTTGGCACTGATGATTTGTACTGTGTTTGGCAAAAAAGATGTTTTGTTTTCAGATTCAATAGACATATTCAGTTTCTTTTCCAAGGAAGTGTTGATGCCAGATGCTTAGATGTGGCTAAGTGTTTCCATTTTCAAAAACACATAGCTGAATTTTGTACAGAAATTCTGGGGTTTTTTTCTAAGAAACCCACTGAAATATTTTATTTAATGTTAGAATTAATCCTGTGATCTACACTGTTAAGTACTGTGGGCATTCAAGGCATTGGGTTTTCTTCCCAGTGTACTGCCTAGATTTCTTTGTTTTAGTATTAGTCTATTTCTCCCTGCTTAATAACTGGTGAGTAATCTGTAGTCAGCAGGGAAAAATGGCCTTGGCCTAAAAAAGAGGGTCCTTCTAGCTACCTTTAAGTCAGTATGTCATGCTCTTAAGTACATATTCTTTTAAAATTTTGGTGAAACAGTGCTGAAACTTGGCAAAAGATAACAGTCATGTTTTGGTTTTTTCTATTTTATTTATCACCACTGGTAAGATCTCAATTTCCATACATACTTTTTGCTGATTATAGGGGAGATACAAATGCTGTTAATACTTGAAAAGTATGGTCTTCAAATCCGAAGTAGAGAATTTTTTTTCAACCTAAGACACAATCTGTTGAGCAGTGTTAAATTGAAACATCAGAATAACATTAATTCAAGCTAAAGTGGTTTTGGGTGTTTTTGAAAATATTCAGTAGCGTCATTCTATGTTTCTCTTGCATCTGTAACTAACGTGTATGCAGAGAACTGGAAACACAAGATCAGTATTTAAAAAAATACGTCTATTAAGCAATAATAATTTAAAAAAATTAAAACCTGTGCTTTTTAAATCCCAAAGTAAAGATCTTCAAACAGACATGACAGCAGTAGACTAATGACCTTGGAAAGTAGTGCAGCCATCAGTGTGATTGTTTTCACAGCTGAGAAAACATAGTATACAACTGTTGATACCTATGCCATGAAATACATATAAGCAGTTCTAAAAGATTGGTGGAAGGGAATGAAATGATCCTTCATTTGATTCTCACATGCTGCCTAAACTTCCAGTTCCATTCTTGGTTTTAAACTCTGTTCAAGAGCAATTCAGCTGAATACAAATGGGCTAAGACATCAAATGAGTGAGTAATTTGCATGCACAATCCTTTCCAGTCAGAGGTATGACCGATTCACACAAGCTCGTGTGTTCCAGAAGGTGATGCACAAGTTTTTACATCTTTTTCATATGTACCCCATAGTTTATCACATCACTGCTCCTAAGATATTACTGTTGGAACTAGCTAGGAAGAAAGTTACCAACATGGAACATTCTCCAGGGCCACACGTATCCATTAGAATGTTAGCAACATCAGTGTCTGTATCTCCCTGTCTCAGACAATACAGGAAACTTTTCCTATTTCAAAAATTATTTTGAACTGACTAAACATGAAATTCTGCTTCAATATCCTATCAAAGTCCTCATTTCACAGAAACTGACACAGGGTTATGTTTTCATAAAACTATGAAATCAAATTACTTGAAAATATATTTGATATATTGAAAATTATTTGCTGTGAATAGATGACCTGAATAAAATAAGAATAGAGTTCCCTTCCTTGTCCTAACAGCTGAACTTACAATAGTGTCTTGGTTTATTTTGAAAAAGGAAAACACCATCCCTCAGAATGCAATTCTCAGGAAGAGATAAAAGTTGCCCACTATAAAAAAGTTTACCTGAAATTGTCCTTACTGTGCTGCTTAAAATATTAAAAAACCACTATTTTTTAGCAGATGATATTTGGCTGTTTTCATAGAAGTCCGACATGGAACATTGATGCATTTTATTTTAACTTGAGACTAGGTTTATATTTTAATCTTATAATAGCCTTGGGTGTATATATCCCTGTTGGAGTTCTGCTAATGAAGAAGCATACAGATTGGACACAGAACCATCAGAAAGCTAGTATCCGTCATTTCATATAATTTGTCATATCAACAGGTCAGAGGAAAAAAAGAGACAACAACCTTGCAACTCCACACTCATTTTTATCTGGTCTGAGTAATGCACAAAACACCAACTATCTCCACTACGAGTCATCAGAGCCTGAGCTTTGAACAGTTTGGTGCCCATTCATGTCATCATCTCCTGCAGCAGCCAGACAGTTTAGTTTTACGGCTAGACCACAATTTCCAATACTCCTGGGCAGAATCTCAACTGCACTGAAGTCAAGCTTGCTGTGTATGTAGTGACAGATGGTCACTGAATACATTCTGAAGCTTTCTAAAATCTGTATGGCACTCTGTCTCAGGGAATCCATTCTTGGCACTGGCAAATGCATAGAACCAGTAATATATGACATACAAAAGTATTTGGAAACCTTACAAATAACCAAATGGCCTATTATTCAATATACAGCATAACAGAAAAGTCTACTTTGAAAAGTACACTTTTATAATGTGAATAAGAAACCGTACGAAACAATGAAACACAAGTTGTTTAAACTGAAGCATAAAAAACATGAATGAGCCAGCCACTTTTCCCCCAAAGCACTGTGATCAGAACTCATGTTCCCCGTTCTTTGTTCAGAAATTAAGTATGTATATTTGATCTTTCTAAATGAGACAAGAGGAGTCTATTCTCTGTAAATAATAGGAAAAGTGCAGAAGTAAATTCTGTAGTTACTAAGGATGATACTAATGATTTCTGCAATCAAAAACTTCCCACCAGCAAAAATTAAATTATCTTGGATACCAAGGCTATCCTGTAACAAATACGACAAATAAAAGATCAATGGAGTAAATCTGACACACACATTCAGGCTACCTCTAATTTTCTGGCCCAGATCCTTGTGGCAACAAACAGTAATTTTAGCATGGTCTGTAAAATCTAAAGTAGATTTCAGTAGACAGAGCTCTTTCATTAAGATTACATTAGACTGGTGGAACCTGAGCTAGGTAAAGGTAAGTCTGCAAAAGTACAAGGATGTATTCACATTCTTCACAATAATATTACAAAGAAATAAAAGTATCACTCCATCAGAAGACCAGTTTCACTTACTCATGCAAACATGCATTGGTAATGTCATGAGAGCAAAGGCATTCCCAAATAAGGATTAAATAGAAATTTCTGTTAATCACAATATATGCTTTGTGTAAAATATTCCAAGTTCTTGATTTAGGAGGAGAAATTAGACATTAAAATGTGTCAGCTTGAGTCACATTGGACTAAACCTTACCAGGACAAAGTATAACAAATGCAGCTTGAGAAGTTTGAGATTACTCTCAGTTTTAATATGAAGTTTTTTGAGGACTAAAAGACTGAGGTTACAGTTCTGACACAGCTTTCTTGGGTGAAGGCAATGTTAATGAAAACCAGAGGGAAGTTATAATGAGTGGTTCCCAGGTTTTTTTCTTCTAATATTTAGAATTTGCAAACACTATATGAATAATTTTGTAGGTCAGCATCTTCTTTTTAGTTTTTTTCTAAAAAAACACACCTACCCATCTTTCTAGATACATATAAAAGACTTTCAAATAATAAAGTCTGTTTGGAAAATTCTTTTGTGTCTTTTCTATTTTTGTATTCTTTAAAATTTCTCTTAAATGTCTTTTAAACATTTGCATGGGCAAGCAAGAAGGTACTTATCACAGGCATCACAGGTGTACCTAAGTCATATGCTTATGTTAGTGAAAATTGTTTAAACAATTAAAATACTCTAAATCAAATGTTAACATACATTTTAAGTATCTTGATAGCCATGTAAGCTGAATTCTTCATGCACATTAACCAAAATTTTGAATAGTTATTTTCACAAAATATTTCTCATCTTTGCAACATTACCTTAATGAC
>VXBB01012768.1:331501-422177 GCA_013399915.1 Illadopsis cleaveri
AAAATAAAATAAATGAATAAAATTAATCAAATAAATAAAATGTAGGGCTACATTTTATTTTATTCAGATTTTCTCTTTTACTGTAGTTAATTGAAAAGAATTCTCTTCCTGGTTGCTCTATTGCTGCACATATACTGTATTTTCTCCAAGAAGTAATAGCCAGGAATTACCAATTAAGACCTTGTCTTCACTTTTTCCTGTAGCTTGCTACTGCTTGTGTTTAGAACAAGCAAGTATATTTCCTGGCCTGGTTTCCTAAGAGAGTGGTATGCCAAGACCTTTCTCTAGCTGTTCTTTAGCTGTTTTCAGGAAAAAAGAAAATCGTACCATTTTTAAAGTTATTGTCCATATCCAACCAAATTTGACCTTGGTAAGAAACTCTGGACTCAATAAATTTTCACTTATTTAATCAGAACAGCAGTAAGACAGATTCAAGTGACCTTGTTATTGCCTCCACTGAAGAAATATCTGAGGCAGAGACAAGTTACCGGATATCAGATCATTCTTGCAGAGAAGAATCAATATGTTAACCATGGTGGGATCTTAACACTTCATTTTTCAGTTTATTTATTCAGAGGGAGCTCTGTTTTCTCCAGAATGTCTATGCTCCACAGTACTGAGACATACAGCTTCACCAAGTAAAATAGGTAATTATTTGTANTTGCAAACACTATATGAATAATTTTGTAGGTCAGCATCTTCTTTTTAGTTTTTTTCTCATCTGTGAAAGAAACACACCTACCCATCTTTCTAGATACATATAAAAGACTTTCAAATAATAAAGTCTGTTTGGAAAATTCTTTTGTGTCTTTTCTATTTTTGTATTCTTTAAAATTTCTCTTAAATGTCTTTTAAACATTTGCATGGGCAAGCAAGAAGGTACTTATCACAGGCATCACAGGTGTACCTAAGTCATATGCTTATGTTAGTGAAAATTGTTTAAACAATTAAAATACTCTAAATCAAATGTTAACATACATTTTAAGTATCTTGATAGCCATGTAAGCTGAATTCTTCATGCACATTAACCAAAATTTTGAATAGTTATTTTCACAAAATATTTCTCATCTTTGCAACATTACCTTAATGACGGTTTATGGTAATTCTTACAGCATTCTAAGACTTTGTAAGACCCACTGAAATCCCCAACCTTACAGCATATAATAATTAGGAAAGTAGTCAAAAATCAAACCCATTGATATTTCTTTTAATCCTGTTTTGTCCAATTAATGACGCTGAAATCAGATTTTTTGTCATATAATTCCATATACAGCTTCATGCTAAACAAGTTTTGGCTTACATAAGAGCACATTGAAGTTAGTACTGTAAACCTAGTCAAATATGGAAGATGATCTCCACAACATTACTACTATCACATCTACAGAAATATAGTATAAATTATGGATTGATAGTGTAGAAAAAGTGAACATAAACACAAATTAATATTAGTTAGTAAGCAAAAACTGATGCAATGGAATGTAAAAATAATAGAACTCTTCTTTGCTTGCAGTGTGTTTTAAAGAACACCCAAATGGTTATGGTATTTTCACTAAACACTATATAAATACAAATTCATACCATGCATTGTTATGGAAAACTCTTCCAAAACACTTAGATCAAAAGAAATGAAGTCTTTAAGAATTCAGCTCTTTGCTACACTTGGAGCTAGTATGTGAGAGTAGATTACCACTGTTAAATAAACACAGCATAGGTGCATTATCAAACTGAGCAGACATGCACTAGGGCTATTAAATAAATAAAANGAAAATCGTACCATTTTTAAAGTTATTGTCCATATCCAACCAAATTTGACCTTGGTAAGAAACTCTGGACTCAATAAATTTTCACTTATTTAATCAGAACAGCAGTAAGACAGATTCAAGTGACCTTGTTATTGCCTCCACTGAAGAAATATCTGAGGCAGAGACAAGTTACCGGATATCAGATCATTCTTGCAGAGAAGAATCAATATGTTAACCATGGTGGGATCTTAACACTTCATTTTTCAGTTTATTTATTCAGAGGGAGCTCTGTTTTCTCCAGAATGTCTATGCTCCACAGTACTGAGACATACAGCTTCACCAAGTAAAATAGGTAATTATTTGTATATACAGTGTTACTGATGAACTGAACTTGCATCTTTTATAAAGTAGGCTGTTTCACTGCTGCTCAACAGTAGTGACACACCTAGATCACTCAATGGACTAGGCAGGCCCAGTATTTAGTGAGATATTTAATTAAGACTACTTTTTTCGAACAGTTGTTGGCTGATGATCCAAACAATAGCCCTATGGCCTAGACAAGTCATACAATTTCATCATTTTCTAAATCTATTTGTTTACTGTCTTACTGCCCTCAGACACTCTTGAAGAACAGAGTATTTTCATGCAGTACGATTGCAATGCACTTTAGGATCTAATTACAATCTGAAACGAACATGGTACACATTTTTATTCCATCAAGATTCTAATATTGCTCTTCCAAAGCACTATGTTTGTTCTTAGTGTGGATCAAAGCATCTACATTATTCCTTATTTCTGTAAGAGAAATCAAATAGATTTCAGGTCCATAAAAGCTTAATTTTTTCACATTTAAGAAGAAACTACCTTACAGTATTCCATATTGAGCATGTCTTTGTTTTTAGTTGCAAAAGTGATTAGAGATATAACTTCAAGAAAATAATTTTCTGTCATAGAGCAAAGTGCAAGAAATGCCAGCTGTCACAGAGGCTAGCATTTTATCCGTTACCTGTATTATCAATACTCTGCTCCAGGATTCTTCTGAAGAGAGCTTATGATAAATGATACAGGTTCTATGGAAAGGCAGTTTGCAATGTGGTGTCCACAGGGAAGCAACAGCATCCTCTTCCAGATGTCAAACGTTAGCACTTCATGAGGACCAAGATCTTCAAGATGTAAAAGGCTAGTACACTTGCTCTTTCTGACCAGGCAGTGCTGTGGCTGCTTAATATTTACTCAAAGCCACAATCACCTTCTGATCTGAGGAGCAGGTGACTTGGCAATTCTCTTCCATCCTGATTGCTATGCAGAGACAGTCATGAAAAGGTAGAGTATACAAGATTAAGCAGATTCTAGTAACCCAGACAGTTTACTCTGCCCTTTTGAGAATTGGTCCAATGCATCATCATCTATCATAAATGGATTATAATATGACAGTGCTGGATCTTTAAGGTAATCTCTGCTCCAGTGCTAAATAAGAAAGATAAATCTGCAGAAACACTTAGAGTAATTGTAGTCAGTAGTAAAGGGCTGGTTTCCTTTCCTAATAGGCATCCAAGCCTCAAAGTCCGACAGTTCATATAAATCTTGTGCTTCTGAGTATGAAACATCAGTCCTGAGCTACAAGAGCAGATCTAAAAATGGATATTGTGCACATGTCTGTTTCAAACATATAGGCACTGCCTCTGCTGAAATAAAGTTAACAGACAAAAACTGACATTTTGGTCAGGCATCTCAGTGTACACTTAAAAATTAATAAGGTGCAATCTTACCTTTTCATATTTCTATTAAAGCAGCTTCTTTATTTTCCAATATCCAGTACATTGTAACACACAAGTTCAAATCAAACTATAAAGTTAGGATGTTTCTAATAACTTTAGATTAAAATAGCCAACAATCTCAGCTTTTTTTCTGTTATAAGACACAAGGTACTGGCTTATACATTCTTTAAAAAAAAGAATAGATATCATTAGGGAGCAACTACCATACTGTGTTTAGCATCTGCTATAAAAATATTGACAGAAATACTGAATAAATTTAGATTTTTTTAAATGAGTCTACATTGTAAGATCATATTCCAGATTGATATAATCATACTAAGGAATAATTACCTTCTTCTGAGATTTTTTAATTACTATTTTCATCAGCACACATTTCCTCCTAGGAGTACAAGCATTTTCTAATCATGGCTCAAATTAAAATAAACCCTCAAAATAAAAGCATATTCTGACCTATCAATCCTAAAATAAACCTGGTAATCTAAAAGTCTTTTTTATCAGTGCAGAGAAACTACCTGGTGCTGAAATATTAACAAAAATGCTAAAAGGAAATACATAGTTGAGGTTGTAGTGGCAGCTCAGGAACTTTTCTCAGCTTTTTGAGATCAGAATATATATATACATATATAAAGTACTGAATAAAATAAAATACTTGTTCAGTAATAAAATACTAAACAAGAAATTAATCAGATAAAGAGGCTAGCCAAATTAACAGAGTCCTTGATATACACGACAAGGAGGGCAATTTCTAAGGGGTAGTAGCAGTTTGAAATGCAGACATACATGCAATCACATTGAATGTATAACAGTAATATATCCCCTCATAGCAATTTAAAGTGCTGGAAAATTACCATGTGTGAAAATAATTATGGTAACAGAGCATTTGTGGGGAAAAAACCCCTTGAAGTAACAGCAAGCCATCAAAACAAAGTAAGATGCAGAAAAGCTTAAAAAAAAGCTAGCCATTCAAAATATATAATTGTTTTTTTTTAAAGTAGGACTTTTTAATGTTTTGGGGTTTTTAAACTTTTCCCTCAAAATCTAGAATTTTCGGATTGAATTATGAACTTTAATTGAATGCAAACCTTTGGTACATTACTTTCAACATAACCATCAGATGAATAAGGTTCGGTGTATGATATCACACTGTCTTCACTGAGTCTAGGGGATGGAGATAGGCACAGGTGACCATCTATCAAGAAGAAATTCACTGCTAATTACTATATTTCTAAAAAAATAATAAATATTACCTTCATAATCAAACAACAAATATCAATCTGAAGAAAGTATTTTAATATCACCATTCTTGTGCTACTGCAATTAGAGGAACCTTTCTCAGGGCAAAATGCCCATTTACTGAGCATTTTTTTGACCAAATACAGGCTGATAATGAACACAGAACTGGACACTAAAAATTTTACACCATAATCACTTTTGTAGCATATAAATTACATTTCTGTATTTTCTGTAATTGCTGAGTTATACAATGTTAAATATTTGACTGGCAGTAGCATTTCCAAAAGCACCTGGATGCTGACGCAAACAATATTGAATTGCCTAAAAGTTAGCTGCTGGAGTTAAATAAACTTAAAGTCAAACATTTTTCACTGCTATTGAATGGAAAAATACATGCCTCTCAGAGAAAGCCTCACAGGAGGCACATCCTGTACCTACCATTTGGGAATAACCACCACTGTTTCTAAGATTCATTCCACCCAGCTTAAGCACCTGACTCAAAATTTAGACACCTATGATAAAATGAATTAATCATCTATATATCTAACTGTACCTTAAGTCCAGTACAACCAACTTTTACTTTTGAAGATATAGGGCGGATGAAGAAGTCACCACTCCCTGTTGCTTTGAAATCAAGTTGTTAAATTATTCAGTAAGGGTGAGACCAGCAAGCCTTGCTTTTCAGAAGAAACTCCAGTCTACTTTTCCTTCACCTCAAACACCCCTAGTCATAGGGATGAAAGCTGGGTGGTTTAAGAAAAGATTTTGTAGAGTGAATGACAGAGAACAATAAATACTATAGAGAACCAATAAAATGGGAAATGGCAAAATAGTTTTGAAACAAGTAGAGATATACCATGAACAGAGAGACCTTGAATTACATATTAGATGCTGCTTTTGGCAATGCACCGTAAGTTTTATTCAAGTTGGCTAAATCAGCTAAAAACTTGTTTACTAGATGAACTTTGCTCGTTATAATGTGGAAAACACACATCTAAATCGTAGGCTACCCACCTACAAATGAAGGTCTCTACCCACTGAATGTGTGGACTAAATTTAAGATGCATTGTATCTTTAAATTAAAAAGGAGCAAAAGATTGTCCAATAGCTATTAAGTAGGCATATATTTTGAAATTAGATAAGCCTGTACTGATGTATTTTGAAACTATAAATTTGCTGCTTGGCTGTAACTGGGTGTGTTAGCTTTGTGTATTTACCTCCTAGCACCCATCTCTGCACAGACGTGAAATAGTAAAAAAATATCCCAATTCTTTCTGTGGCTCAGCTTCTTGGACACCAGGAGAAAGAACCCATTTTTGGGACAATATGCCTGTAGGACACTTTGAGGAAAAATAAAAGCTATCCAATCACTAAACAAGAGAGAAATGTGATTGCAATCTAGCTGTTGACCCACTGTTTTAGCGAACAGGAGAAACAGGCTCTGGTACTTCTCCCTGCTCTCTGGAATAGCCCCTCTCCCTAACCCCCCTGACTCTTTGAAAGCTGCCATGAAAGGGTTACAAACACTAATTGTTTCATTGTCTATAAATCCATGGCATGAAAAAAAGACTTTAATAGAGAGATGAGAGACCTTCAAATTTCTGTGCTTGGCTGTAGAACATAGTCATGCAATTGTCGGATGTATTTAACAAAATTGCTGTGGAGAACAACTTGGTAAAAATAAGAGCAATATGACTAAGCTTTCTGAAAGGTAATTGGTAGGCTTAGTGTGGCAGCTCTAAGCTTCAGTTGAAGTTTGTAGTCTGGCCATTCAAGCTTTCAAAGCAATTTTCTTTAGTTACTGGCACCAGAATTTTCTGTGGAATTTTTAATCAGTAGTTGTAGAAATGCCTACATGTGTCGCTCAGCACCCCAGCTGGGAAGAGAGTCTTAAAGCAGTATCCCTGTTGCCATATGTTATTGTTTTACTGAATGCCAAGATTTACTTGGTCCTGTAAGTTCAGAAGCTACCTCACCAAATATATTTTGCCTTATAACAGAAAGGTTTCATAGAAGTGCCTGTGGACTTTTTCACACTCTAGTAAGAGTAAGCTCATTTAACTTACAGACAAAAATTGCATTAAATAATTGCAAAAACAAGCGTGCATGTTCACAGTCTTAATGTTCTGTCCCCAATATCTTTTACTGATTAGAATTTATTTCTCCAGAGGAAAGATCAATAATGAAATTATGATTGTATATATTGAGAAAGAAAGGAAATACTCTGGAAGAGTGTAATTCAGGGAAAGAGATTAAATAAATTCTCATGGAACAGATTTACAGCACTAGAGCATACTTAGCATAGTATGAGAGAAAATATTAATATTAATATATAGAAGTGGCTTTAGAACAACCTCATACATCAGAACTGCAATAATCTCTCTTCAAAACAAACCAAATCCAGAACCCATAACAAAAAGCACCAAATTTCAATGGAAAGTTGAAGATGACAAAGAAAGCATAAGCTATGTCCACATCAGTTCTGACAGAGTGAACACTCAAGCTAACATTAAGCCATTTAAGCTATTTTTCAAGCTCACCACTGCAGTGGGGTTTGTTAATGAGCTAAGAATTATTTTAGCTTTGATTTTTACTAATACATGACTATTTTTGAGTACTTCCTTGATGAAAATATGGCTTTGACCAAACCAAACCAAAATAGCAAATGATAATAAAAATGCTTGAAATTTCATTAGTGCAGTTGTTCTAGACTAAGCTGCTTTTGCACTGTAAAGTTGGAATTCCCATAATTAAGTGGAATAAAAACAAAAAGCACAAAACCACAAAGTAAATGTAATATTTCACCTTTTTCAGAACAATATCACACAATATTTTAAAAAATAATTTAAGAAACTCCTTCCTTTATAAGAGTCATTGTATGGACATAAAAGAAGTTGACAATTTGAGAAGTAAATTATGAAAACATCAGCAAATTTGCCTACTGAGTGTAGATAATTTCATACAATTGGTACCTGATACCTCTGTATTATCCATATGAATATGTGTGTATATTTATAGCATTTTTTATATATGATAGATTGTAATTTAGAACAGAAAATTTGACTAAAAAAATCACAGTAATTTTATGTGTGCAAAGATAGGATATCCTTTAATGATAATTCTTTGATATATTTAATTTAATAATAAATATAATATATAAAAATCCTCAAAAAACAAACCAGAATTCTTTCCAGTTTGGGTATTCAGATTATTCCAGCTCTCTACACCGCAATATCTTAGGATTTTCTCATTGCACAATCATTTTCAAGGAATGAACAATTTATGATTTCATACCCTTCTGTAGCACATATTGAGGAGTCTGATTCTCTTGAACTAAAGGTATTAAGGAAAACTGAAGAGTTTGAATTCAAAGGTTCTTGAAAAGCCATGGCAATTTTTAAGACAGACTGTGCCAGTTTTTACTTTACAATCCTGTACTTTTGTTATTAGAGCCAAAATGTGCATATAAATGCATGACGATATCCTCCCTTAGCAATTACTTCTTTTTCCTGTTATTACTGTAATTTATTTTTTATCCAATTCTGACAATATCTTTGACTCCACACTGTTTGGAGGTTTTCCTGTATTTTCTGTCTTCATCTGTTTATACCAATGAACACAAGAAAGATGGTGATGTTTTTTCCCATGGTCATATTTTTTGGCTCCTAAATCTTAAGAAATATTTTTTGTGCTCCAGAAAGATTTTTTTCTTACTAGACTTCTGTGATCAGCAGAATATTTGCTAAGAAGTTCATTGTAAAATACATTTTTACAGCAGTGTCTAAAATTGCCATTTTCTTTTATTGGTTTGGTTAGAGACACACAAATTTGAAATTAAATATTTAATTGAAACTTGTTAATTAATCAGCGCAGATTTTTGCTTCACTATTTCACCACAGTCCCCTTGGGGAGCTGCAAATGTACATAATCACAATGTCTGTGTACTGCACATGCAGGAAAAAACTTTATGTTCTGCATCACATAGTCAGAATTAATTGGTTTTCCCAATTCTTAAAACATTTATGTGGAAGGCCTCTGGATTGTCTTTGCTGGCTGACCCAGTAGCCTCTAAGGGAACAGTGCCTATTAAAAGGTAGCATTCCTGGTTATATCAGGTACCGAGGTCACATTTTGAAAAAACTAGGTGAAAACAAACTAAAGCATTGAGATTTACTAAAATTTTGAAATTAAATAATTTCTGTGAATCTCATGAGGGATGAGAGTTCCTATTTATATGTACTGCCAAATATCGATGCTTTAAACTGAAAGGGATCACTGGAAAGAAAATACACTGTTCATTTTATGTTTCATGTTTCTCTAGTCTTCCTGTGAACTTGCAAATGAAATTTTCTTCATGCTTCCTCCTACATGTAATATAGTAGTAAATATTTCCTCTTGTTTCAGAGATAGAATTAAATATAACACCACTTGAAATTAAATGGTGACTGAAAGCCTAGGAAATTTCATATTTTCAAAAGAAGTGAAGTGAACAATCTAGACAAATCAAAACATGCAGTGGTGAGCTTCTGCTTGCTCATTTATGTAAAGAGTACAAAGGAATCAAGAGATCAAATCTGTCTAAGTTTGCTTAGAAGAAATTAAAACCAAAAGTAAACAGAGAAGAAAAAGAGGAGAATCAAATGGTAAGAAGTTCCTCTTGGAAGTGGCTGTCTGGTCTGTAAACCCCATTCTATTTATCTAAAAGAGTCTGAGAGGCTGTTCACAGACCCAGCCACATCTCATTTATGAAAATTGGCTTCTTAATAAAAGAAAATCAAACAAGCTTGTCAAAATACACTTTTTTTCCCCCTAAAATACTTTTGCCAAAGCAGAATCCTACATAAGAAATCAGTACCTGAGTTGGACACTGAATGAAAATCAAAATATTCTGGGATTTGTGTGCAGATAATATTTTTCAAATAGAAAAGCAATGAATAATGCAGTAATTGACTTTCAAGTTCAAATATTATATTTTTAAAAATATAGAACAATTTTAGAGCTTTGGAATTATATGAATACTACCACATTTTCTAAGTATACATGAAAATTTCTTTACATGTCCAATCTCCTGTATGAGCACACAGCCAGAAGGATGTTATAGAGAGTTAACAAGATAATATTCGTGCAGCAGGCATGCTGATTAGATTTACAGCCCTCTCAACTGTTTCTCCAAAAACATGTAAGGTGTTAATTCCTACAACAATACTTGACAGGAGTGTAGTCATGTCCTTGAATGAGAAATTCCAAACCTGATTTAATTACTTAAGCCAAGCAAAAGTTATCTGATGTGCACACCTCATGAATGCCCCACCTACTTAAGATACAAAGACACTAATCCTCATGCATTTTTCAGTCATGCTAGATGGCTCTGAAAGGCCACGCTGCCTTGTATCTATCAATATAAAGAAGAAATCGGTACTTGGAGACATTTAACTAAGCTGAAATGCCAACCCTCTTAGCTGTAGTCTGTGTGACCACCTGAAGCCAGATGCAGTTTAATTAAGTTTTTCTATTACATGCACCACAGAGATATGGAACAACACTAAAATGTTACAGTGCTGCAGGCAAAGGAAAGCACATGGGTTTGCCATGCAAGATTAAAGCAGAGGATAAATTAGGATGGTAACAATTCATCTTCATATATTTTATTCCAAACAGGCATGGGTTTACCTTGCATAAGTAATTATCGAATTAATGAAGAATAAGCTTGAGCAGAAACACTGATCAGTTTTTCAGTGGTTCTGTCTGTATTAGTTCTTGTGTTTCTGTAATCCTTTTCTCTCTGCTAACAGCCCCCAAAATCATTGTAAAGATGGTATGCATAGGTGAACTGGCCATCTGATGCCCATATACTCTTTCCATCAGTAAATTTTTCAGTAGATCACATGCATTAGAAGCAAGTTAGATACTTGCTTCTTGTTAGATATTCAGAACAAGAGTAAAAACATTTGAATAGATTTAGTTTTCATTTAAATAAATTACCTTAATGTCTTCCACTTTTTTTCTTCCAGGTCCAGTATTTTTCATACTCTTTTCAATATTACCAAATAAACAATCACATACTTTAGTGTATACAGACTTAAAATGGTCCAGTGCGATGCTACAATATAAGGATTATGACAGAGCCTTTTTTGAATGCATAAAATGTGTCTGTGGGAAGATGACTGCAGGTAAAACTAGGAATCTGGGAAATTGCATTCCCATTCTAACAGAAGTTATAATAGCATAGAAATGATAGGGTAAAATACAGCTACTACTTCCTGAATGGAATGCAGTTGACATGCACAAAATCTGTTCCATGATGATTCCCCACATACGTTCCCCACAGCTTGGAACCTTAAGCACATGTTGAGGGATGAAATGGAGGATGGAGCAGAGCAGAAATACCACAGCCAGGCTCTGCTATGATCCTTGCAGGGCTGGGACTGTGCTGGTGCCACGTGTCTGATACAGCACATAGCAGCTGTCAGCCCAGGGGACGTCCTGCTGCTGAACCAGCAACTGTGGGGAAATCACTCTCTTCGGATGAACTCAGTTCATTATTAGCTAATTGTAATACTAACTCACACCTCCATCTCAAAATTACCTGCCCCCACTGTATGACCACCTCTCAGCAAGTATGCATTCTGCATTTTATTGACTATATCTTGTAAGTGCAAAGCTGAGAATTTTATACCCATCAGTTACAAAGGTGTATGTGGCTAGTCACGCAAGCTCCCCCTAATGAAATAGTATAAAAGTGAGCTAAGGATGGGGAGAAGTTAGGAAAGATTCCATAGTACCTTCTAGAATCAGCTGACTGCCTGAAACCTGTCTTCTCTTCCATAGGGACATCTCTTGGGTAAGAAACTTACTCCATGAGCACTGAATTATTAACTCAAGCTGGCTTTCATTGGTGATTGGAACTTGCCTGTATATTGCTTCAAATTTGCTTTTGCAACCAGTTACCATCATCAGCAATCTTCAAACCTTAACCCATCACAATTTTCTACCATTAGTATGTTTATTAATAAATCGTGTTATACTGTAACCTCTGTGTGATGAATACAGATTTCAATGATAATTGTTAAATATGTGATTCACAGAGGTGAGAGAGGGAACTTGGCACTGCAAATGCCTGTGCTACACTGGATGTTCCAAGAAAACACCCCCTCAACACGTCACACAACCAGTGCTACATTGAGTAAATGGGTGGCATTGATTACACAAAGAGCTTGACTAGGGAAACCCAATTGCCTAGGAATCCTAGAAGAAATTATGGACTGGCCAAAGGCAGGGATTTTGGAGCATTGCCTGAGAAGGTGACTCATGCCAAAAATGCATCACCATATAATGAGTTATCAGAAGATGCAAGAGGCTATGGTGTATTTACTGGGGGATCCTGCTGTGGGAGGAAACCATTGGAAAGCTGCAGTGTGGGGTCCCACAGGACAAGTCACTGAGACTGCTGAAGCAGAAGGTGAGTCAAGCCAACTTGTGGAAGTGAAAACCATCTAACTATCCCTAGAGACTGCTGGAGGAGAAAAGTGGCCTGCACTTTATACTGACTCCTGGACGGTGGCTCATGCCCTGTGGGGGTGGCTGCAGCAGGAGAAGCACAGCAATTGGCAACACAGGGGTAAACTCCTCTGGCCTGCTGCTTTGTGGAAGAACATCTCTGCAGGGGGAGAAAACAGGAGCATTTTTATTCACGATGCCTTCTGGAGCAACCACTATGCATGCTGAAGCCTTGCTTCCTGGAAAGTAGCTGAATGTTACTCACTGATGGGAAGTGAAAATAAACCTATTTTTTTTCTATTTGCTTGTGCAAATGCAAGCTTTTCTTTACTAAACTGTCATTTTCCATATTATTTTCTCTCCCCTGTGTAGCTGGGAAGGGGAGCAATGGAGCAGCTCGGTGGGCACTGGCATTCAGCCAAGTTTAAGCCAACACTGTGTTTTTTGGCACCCATTGTAGGCTTATCTGTCTGTGACTGCAGGCTATGTTTTTTATTTTGGTTTTATATCTCTAAGGTGCTGTACTTGTGAAGACTGTAACATCATGCATGGCTTCATATAAACCAGGGACCAATAACATACTTTGTATAAGCGTGCACCTCTGTGCATGAGGTAAGCATGAAATAAATTGTGCGGTAATTATGTATATAAAGTTTTAGAAAAAATAATATTTGAAAAGGGAAACTAACAAAATTAGGGAGATTCCAGTTTGTTGAGTTGTTTTCGGGTTTTTTTAAGAGCAGTAATTTGAAAATGAATGAAGTTTGCTTTTAGGTAGTGAAAATTTCCTAAATGAATAGAATCAAAGTTATAAGAAGAAAGGAGCCATTCATGCTCATTAAAAGGAGATGAGAGAAATTCACACTGTTCATCACATACCCATGATTTTGTTTCAACCTTCTTCCTCCACTCCTCAAAAAGTCCAGTTTCAAAGGGAAATAACTGCAGGAGTGTATTCATTAAAAAAGTATTGACCACCACAATGAAGTTAATTCATCATTTTCATTAGACATGTTTTGAAGCACATATTTAACTATATGCTTTCATTTTCTTAAAACTAATTACTATTCTGAAAAGAAAGTATTGACTGTCAATGCTATCGCCTCAAAGGAAGAATCAGATTCTCATCTTTTTTTACAGAGAAAAGAAAAAAATGTCCCACAACAAAACAACAACAGATTTGGTCCTTCCAGTTAGCTTTGAAAAAAATGGGTAGTGATTTGTAAAGGTGCACTCACCCAGAGCCTTGGCCTGGTTAGACTGGAGGATGACATCTGCATGTGAATGAATCAATGAGTAGATTTGGAGAAGGATAAAGCAGAAGATCTGAGGTACATCAGTGTTATCCAACCTTCCATGCTATTTGTGCACTGATATATTTATTGTTAATGTGGTTCGGACTGGGGACAAAATGCATAGTTTCTTAATTATTTATGTGTACAGGAAGATTAATGATACACCAGCATTTACAAAGTAATGTAGTCAACAGAAGAGGTAGTGTTGGGAGGGGCAAATAAATTTCTTTTTAATTGCTTTCCATCACAAGGGTCTGTCCCAAATAAACTAATTCCATCCCTTTCCAAGATCAATTGATGTCTATGGCTGCTTGTACTAGTATGTTTTTTAACCTTCTCAGAGCAAGATATATTCATACACATATATACATATATATATAGCTAGCAATAGATAGATATGAAAAAGATGACAAGAGCTTATTGATAGATATAAAAAACTAACTCAGGTTTACAGAAACTGAAATGCCTAACTTCTGATAGTTGATTAAATAGTATAACCTGCCAGTTAAGTTCAGAACAGAATCATCCTTCTGGCTTATTGAAAAAATTATGTCAGAATACAAGGAAAATATTGGAAAAGATGTTATTATTAGAAAATATCTCTCTATCCCACACTTACTCCCCTAAGTAGAAAAATTGTGTGAGCATTCAAAAAATTATTGAAACATTTTGATATTTGCATACTATGCCTGACAAATACAAACAAGTAGATTTGGTACAAATTTAGTCTAGGTTTTTTTTCTGCTTGTTAAATTTAGGTGCACACAAGTTTTAAAGTGTATAACAGCTACATTGCTGTAGTTAGGAGCACAGTAAATCCAAATCATAAGAAAAACAATAACAAATACATTTAACTACCTGTGACTTCCCTCTAGAAAGCCATTGTGATAGAGTGAACTGTGGAGGACCAGGCCTCCAAGGAAGATGTGGAGAAGGCAGCACGCTTGGCACTCCCTTGGAGATCCAACACAAAGTAGTCAAATGAGTCAGTCACTCCCTCTTTGNTGCCTTGCTCAAGGCACTCTCTGGGAAGGTCGTTACCCTCACGAAGAGCTAGCCGAGGGCCCAGGAGGGTCGCGATAGTGAACCTCTAATACATATATGCAGCTACAGGACAGATCTGCTAGATAATGCGAATAATTGAGTTTAACACCGAATGCTCTAAGGAAAAATGATATAAATGTATTTATTTTAGTATGGAATAACAATAACTACTTCTGACTAAAGGAGAATCATCTCTTAGTAATTCATATTTTCTCAACCAATCTTTCCATATAAAATCATTAGCAAGTTCACTTGTACTGTATTACTTTATGTTCAGCAAGCAGAGCCTCCATAGAAGAGATAATAGTTCTAATTCAAATTTCTGTATTAAAAGAGGTAAGAATTGAATTCCACCTTGGATGACAGCCTTGACATTTCTTTCATTTCTCTTTGCTGTGAGAACTACATAATTTGTTCTAGTCAAAAGAGAAATTTGTTTCATGAAAATGGATAAAATATCATTGCACCTAAACAAGAAGCCTCTGCTCAATTTCATTTGAAAGAGCTTTGGGGCTGTATCAATGCCCCTGGTAACAACTCAGAAGGATATAAGAGTATTTGATTCTGTTTTGGCAGTAGCGCAGCTGCCACCCTAGACATCCTGCTGAACCACCTCCAGTCTCACAGCTGCAAAGACTATGGAGAACCCAGGCACAAGTATACAGTACTGGTTTGTGTGGAAAGGCCTTTAGAGGGCTTGGGGTGTAACAGAGGCTACAGTGGTATCTTCTGTGACAAGTTTCCTCTATGTCCAACTGAGTCGATGCTAGCCAGTTTCATGACGGACCTGACACTGGACAAGGCCAAGCCCATCAACAATGGTGGTAGCGCTTCTGGGATAACATACTTAATATGGGAAAAAAGTACCCCAAACTACTTTCACAGCAGCAGCAAGTGGAGACAGGAGCAAGACTTCCCCAGAGAAAGAAACAACTGACTGCAATCCCCATTCTCGTCTTTCTTTTGTTCTATATTCTCTCCTTGTCCAGCCAAGGAGTGGAGTCTTCCAACGGCTTTGGTGAGCATCTGACATCCAGCCAGGGTCAGACTACCACAGTGAGATAACAGGGCACACGTCTATTTTTTCTGATCATTGTCTTGCTAATATGTGGATTTTGTCAGCACCCCAACAGATTATCATGGCAGACCTGAGAGGATACAACATAGAAAATGTGATTTAGGAAACAGAAAGTGAAAGAGAACAAGAGGTATTTCTAGCATTTCCTTTTCATACCATACACTAGTCAGGTCACTTAACTTTCAATTACTGTGATAGCAGTGCAGTTTTTATTTAAAAATAGGTAAAGCAGAAGATAGAAACAACCAGAATCCTGAAGACTAAAATCATACCAAAGAGCACAATGAAAACATAGGGGAAGAAGCCGCTAGGGAAATTGTATCTTCATGAGGCAAACACCTTGTTTTTCCTACAAACATACGTTTAGGGAACTGTTTCTAAGTCAGACATATATAGGAAGAGGTATGTTGTCCATTCTGGAAAATAGTAAGCGACAGCTTTCCTGCTTTGTTAACTTTCAACTGATTAACCAAATGGTTGTTGCATTTGCTGGACAGCTGTGCAGCAGTTACCAGTGCACTTACAGACAGTTAGCAAGGAACAGATTAACCTGGTCAAACACAAGCTCATCTTTCTCACTTGTTTGGGTGTGGGTTTTTTTAGTAACCGCCCACAGATATCAAACTGATGTACTGGCCTTTTCAAAGAAGTACTAAGTCAAATTACAAATGCACACAGAATTAGGTTTCACAGAATCACAGAATCACACAGAATGTGTAGGTTGGAAGAGACTTTCAAGATCATCGAGTCCAACCCAGTCCTAACACCTCAACTAGATCATGGTATCAAGTGCCACATCCAGTCTCTTTTTAAACACATCCAGGGATGGTGACTCCACCACCTCCCCAGGCAGACTATTCCAGTATTTAATCACTCTTTCAGTGAAAAACTTCTTCCTAATATCCAACCTATATTGCCCTTGGCACAGCTTAAGACTGTGTCCTCTTGTTCTGTCAGTTGCTGCATATCTTCCATAGAAGTGCCAAGAATATTAAATTTCTACCCATATAAGAAGAAAAAGGAGCCTTAAAATTATATTCAAGCACTGCAAACTAATAAATACAAACAGAAATCAGAGAAAAGCCTGTTAGTATAATATCATAGAAAATTCTATAGTATTTTTCCCTTATTCCCTTCTGACTAAAAAAGAACTTTTTCCACCATGATAAGAATATATTTCCATGAAATTGGTAAATTCCCTCCTAAGGCAAATTCACAAATATTATTTTTGTCAGACTCTGACCAGCATACATAAGTCTGTTAATATAATTTTTATCTTGCAAAAAACTAAGGAGCTTGTGCTTGATAGAAAGATATGAGTTCAGCAGAAACATCAGCACATGCTCTCTTATGATATGGTTATTTTCAATAACATTCCCATCAGATTTATTTATGCCAGGAAATTGAAGATATTTTTGTCCCATCTTAAGGCACAACCACAGAGCATTTTCAAAATGTCTCTAGGTAACAATCTGAGAAGATCAGTGCTGTAGAAGAAATGCACCATAACAGCTTGCTGTCAGCTCCTAACTCAGAACTTCTGTGAAAATCTTTTGGTTCAATAAATACATAGAATATAAGAAGTTGATATTTATGAGAAAAAGCAATAGAGTTTCATCTTCAATTTTCACTCCATTGCTCTTTAAAACTAACAGCAAAACTAATATATTCAACTCAGATGCTACCTAGTAGGGCATTAGGAATCCAGGAGGATGGAACAATAGTATATTGAGTGTTCCTTTTGCACCTTGTTACAGCTCAAAGGAACCAAGAACTGATTGGGATATGAGGACAGGCACTAGGATGACTCCCTGTCTGGAGAGCTTGGAATTGAAGGGAAATCTGACAAGGGTTCATACAATAGTCTTCAAATACAGCGAAACCTGCCAAGAGATACCAAATCTTGTCAATGCTTGATTAGACTGTAAAAGAAAGGGATCATATTTGAACTAAAGTTTGGCATTAAGGAAATATTTTTAAGGAAGGGATAAAGAACTAAGAGAATAGATAGCACAGATGTATTGTGGAATCTCTATCTTTGCAGGGTTTGTCTTTGGTTGTTTTTTGGTGTTTTGTTTCTTAAATAAAGGGTAGCTATCTCAGAAAAATACAAAGTTGGTCCTTATTTGAGTAGGTGTTCAAATATGAAATATTATTAACTTCCTTGTCTGATTTTCAAATGCTGAACTTTCATCTCTAAATCTTTATATGCAGTTACATTGTCAATGTTGAATATTTGAAATATATAGTAACAGCAAGAAGGCAAGCTCATAGCAAGAGCTTAGCAGTGCTTCATTAAATTTTTAGAACTAAACTAAAAAAAGTACTGTAAAAATATTTTTCACTATTTAATGGTGTTGATTATTCTTCTGGACACACATGGTATTGTGCAACTCTATGAAACAGTGTTAATCTCTTTGGAAAAGGCCCCAGTATGAAGCTCTGTTTCCTTTTTTATGACAAATCTTACAAGCAACTGAATAACTGCATCAACTTAATACAGAGATAGGAGATAAATGAAATCTAACTTTGGTTTTGCTCATCCCTAGCAAAGGTCTTTACTTGAGATGTAACCAGAGATGATCTCACTTTAAAAGGGATTGTCAGATTTCCAGTCACAGAAATATCCAAGAGTGAAGTACATCATCAGAATTGCAGGCTACAGAGGATTCACAGCTCAGGAAAGACTAGGAAGTACTATTTTTGGAGGCGCCAAGCATTTCAGAGCAGAGAACACAATTCAAACAAGAACTGAACCTCATCTGCTAGCAGCAGACATCGAACAGAAAAGCTTTAAGATTTTCCTTGGCAAGCAACCAGAAGAATTTCTTAAGCCATTTGTTTCTAAATTCTTAGCAGTGGAATATACTTTTTTCTGGATTTTTAAAATACTTTTTTCAAAGCAAGCAAACCAAAGTATTTTATGTAGCAATTTCTCTGGACCTCAGAATTATGATACATGGAAATAACTCATCCATTGTGCTGCTAGTCTGCATAAGAATTTTGTCTAGCTGTCTCTGCCAGAATCTGACAACACTGCCTTATGCTGTATTTTTTTAAACAGGCTTGCTATATATTTTCCCCAAAACTGTTGTGGCCCTATTATCAGCACTAGGAAACACCTATAACTTGTGCTGACTTTATTAAGATCAGTGGATATTTTGTACCTACGGAAATCATTCTGCTCCAAACTTAAATAAAGTTAGCAAGTGAATTATTGTCTTTGCAGATTCATTGATTAAATATCCCTATATTAAGCTAACTCAGGGCAAAAGGCCAAGCTCTGACATTGGTAAATGTGGCGTGTTTTCCTCTTTGTGAGATATGGCTTCATTTCAACAGAAAATTAGATAAATTTAGAAATTTCTATTTTCTTGGCAATGCCCTTTAAATCCTGCTGAGCAAAACCAGTTCTCCGTTAGAATATTTTTAATGGATTTAAAATATCTAAGGCAGACAGATCTGTTTCATAGGGAGTTTCAGACTGCATCTTTCCAAACAGAAACCAAGACCATGCTGTGAGACAGAAGAAATAAAAAAAGTTAGTCAGCATGCTCTTTCTTTTGGTAATTCAATTAATTTATTTTTTTTTTAAATCCTGTTATCATGTTGCGTAGAAGCTGCAGTAAGTGAAATTAATTTAATACATCACTGTTTTAAATGCTATTGTTTCTTACGCAGATTCTAGTGCTTAGCTGTGGAGTAAACTCATACTTGCTGAAAACCATTCAGCAGATTTGCCATGGAGATGGCAATGAAAGTTCTTCAGTGATGTTTAAGGCACTTATTTTCAAATTCCTTATTTTCCAAAAATCTCTGCAAGATGAAACCAAGCATCAATATAAGATTAAAAAGGACACTTGAACTAGACAAACAAGTGAATGCAGTGGGAAAACAAAAAGAATATTTGTAATTCCTGTGTAAAATTTCTGCACATGGAGTTAGAATTTATTGTGATAGGGATCTCAATATATCTTTCCATATTGAAAGAGTAAAATTACTTTTAACTAATAGAAATGTGTTTAGAAACAGCCATTCCTAACCTTTTAGAGAATTAGGTGTAAAATGAAAGAACAAACTACTTTTACATTGAAAACTTGCTTCTCCATGGTTTTGTTATTTTAATACTTTCATCTTAAATAGAGAGCAAAAAAAATAGATAAACCCACTCTCACTTTTTGTTAGCCTCCTCACAAACTAGGACCATGGCAGAAGCTTTTATCATGGTAGTTTAACCCAATTTACGCGCACAATTCTAAAGCTTATGGTCTTAATTTTCCTTATTTTTTAACTAAAATTGTTTTAGCTGATATCTCCATGAATACTTGACGCAGTAAGCTTGAAAAATGGAAAAAAAGAGTCAGAGAAGAACTGAATATTTTGTCACTTAAAAAACCACTAAACACTGTCACAATCTTCACTCTAAGTAGGAACCTGTTCATTTGCTTCACATCTGCCTTTTAACTCCTGAGGCAAATTCAGCCACTGTGAGCTTTTCAAACACAAATGATAATGAAAATTAGTTTTAAAGCTTGTGACCACAAAAACAAGCAATAAGTGGCAAGTATTTAAGAGTGGCCCTTTCCATACAGCTTTATTTTATTGCAAAATTTATTTAAAGTGGGAGGTTTATTTGTTGCCTGGCAGAACTTTTTTTTTTTTCTTTTTTAGAGATAATGTTTTACTCCTTTTCTGTTTGTAAATATTTTGCAATGTGAAAGCTGTTTGTTTCAACCATCAATTGTTACTGGGATAGGCACTAGGGGAAAACTTGTCCTGTGCACCCAGTTCTTAATCAAAATACAGGTGTTTGGATTCAACTGTTTGGTGGTGGGGTTTTACATTTATTTATTTATTTTGACCTCAGACTAAAAAGCAGCTTCATTACCTGTGAATCTAAACACCAATGCCCACCACAGGGATGTGAGAAGATACAAAAATCCCGATGGGATACCTGGGCTGCTCAGCCATTTACAATTATATCAAATAAAATACAGTGATAACAATCTGAATTTAGAATTCACAAGTTTGCACATAGCATTTTGATTCACTATAAACTGTGTCAGCTGCAAGATCAAGTTTCCAGCAGGAATGAAAGGTAAACAAGAAAAGTTCTATGCTGAGCAAAAGCTAAGAAAAAAAGTCTAGGAAAACAACATACATTGTGAAAAAAGTTGGGCTCAGGGTGGTAAATGAAGTCTATATATAAAAAGGCATTATTTTTCTGAACTAGGACAAATGAGGAAGGAAAAAAGACCTTCTTGTTTAAAATTGTACTACTCGGCTTAGTTTCTACTAACCTATCAGATCTATTTTGAGCAGAGGCTAAAACATTACAAAAAAATACTGTTTAGTTCTGACAGTGCAACTGAGATTTCAAGAACCAATATCATCCTGATCAATGTATTGTATGGAAGTATTAAATCCCTACACAAGGGGATCCAAGTTGCATGGGGCTGAAATAAATATTTCCCTGTCTATATTGTTTAAAAAAAAAAAAGTGACTAAAAATGAAATTAATAAACTCCACAGAGAAAGCTGGAGACCGAAACTGTACACATATTACATCAGCCCAGAATATGACAGCTAAAAGCATTGTTCTTCACTAACAAGACATTTATCTCTAGTAAAGTAGGAAAATGTTGGTATTTCTCCATTTTTGTCACTGCCTTTTCCATAGCCATTTATGAAGGAAAATAGAGAGCCGTAAGTACTTATACCTTTAAAAATTGACCATTTCATACCCAAAAAAAACCCCAAAGATATTTCTTAAAACATACTAGCACCTATCCCTAGCTATAGAATGATAAAAATCCTACTTAGCCAGTTTCTGCTATGAAGTAGTCCTAAAGGAAAAGCTTTACAAAAATGCTAGCAACAGAAGGTTTATCTATGGAGATATATTACAAAATTTTCAAGTCTTTAAAAGCTTTTGCAGGCACAATCACTGAATGAGGTATTATATTGCGCTAGAAAAATGCCTAAACCAAGTGGCTAGAAAGCATTTCTGAGTGAAAAAAAGAAAAAAAAGCAAGCCAAAAAGCTTTAAATGAAAACAAAATCTTTGTGTGAACATATGTACACAACTCCTCTATTCTTCTTTCTAGTCATCTTTGCTGCAGGGTCAGCCAAATACATTCTCTATTTCTCTGCAAACAGTTCACAATATATCACCAATTATCTCTTTTTTTCTACCAGTGCTAATCCCACAGAAATGTATATTTATCCGATGAAATTGTAACACGTACAAAAGTAAAAAAAGTTTGCACACAGGTAGGTAATATATTGTTCAAAGCATATGCATATATTGCACTTTCGGTTTTGTAAACAAATAAACCACTTACACACCTATTCATGGCTATCATTCAATTTTGTTGCACTGTTGTATTTGCCACAGGGAGCATACAGAAAGAAAGCAACTATTCAATTTTGCAGTAGAGGTGTGAAGAGGTAAGAAACAGAACATAATATAGACTATTGAAAGGTCAGACTTGTAGGTGTTACAGCCCTTAGAAAAATATCTGTCTCTATCCTCAAAAGTAATGCTGGTGTACGGAGCTGGGTTAGAGAGAAGGAACAGATCAGAAAGAAGACTGATGTAAGTCAGACAGTAAAAATGACCAGGTTGCAAAGGAGAAGAGAAAGGTAGCTAGAGCTGTTGAGAGAAGGATGAGAAAAGGAAAAGCATGAGAGGTAAAACATGTAAGAAACACTGAAGGCGTCCAAGACTGCATGGGCTGCCTGACTGCTACAAACCTTCAATTCTGAGCTGCCATCGTCTGGAAGGAGCACAACAAACATGTAACAACTCATTAGCCTATATTCTAAAAACAGACTATTTTTATAGTATAATGAAGTTTCATGGTCTGAAGACCATGAATGATTGGATTGATGCAGGATTATCTGCAGATACAGTAGTACAAACTGGTGGTTGAGAAACTCAAACTCAAGCAAATTGGTACTGTTTAGGGAATGAAAAGTATGTCACTTAAATATGTGAATTTCCAAGTTTCTATATTATTATTTCATACAGAAGTTCACAATTATTAACTATTTTTTAATTTAAATTAAAAAAAACTTTCTCTGATAACTTTAGTATTTGAACCAGTAGTTATAAAGTTGAATTGCAAATTCATCCTAGCAGTTGATCTTCCTTGATTGGACTGTCAGAATGTCTATCAGATCCATTAGTTAAGAGATGTGCTGGTTTATTCCAGAGTGACAGCAGAAAAAATAGGCCAATCAAGAATTCTACCAAGCAAATCTTGCTTCTTCCAAATCATCATTCATCAGCTTCATGGGAAAAGCAAAAAATGCATAGGCAAACTAGAACACAAGATTACTTAGAAATTGTTTGGAATGTTACTGTTTGGGGGTACTGGTTATCATCCACTTCCACAAGTTATTGACTTCCCTAATCTGACTTTCTCTGTGGTGTCTTGGTTATTGTCACTAGAATCCTAATTAGTCTGACTTGCTGCCTGCCCCCACTGTGTCTTGTGAGTCTTTGCTGCAGAGAATCAAAGTACCAAGGTCTGGCCATACATTGTAGACCTATGCAACCACAATTATGATGCCACAGCAATTTTGCTATGCACCAACACTGAATTTTGATCATTGTGATTTCATCTCAAAAACATTCTCCATTTTGATTTATGAGACTTAGCTCTGAGACTAGTTAGGATAGCAGGTTTTTTCACATCACCACAAAACAAAATTTATTCAGTGACACAATGTGCAGCTGATAAGGATTAATTAAACTTTTCTATCTCAAGACAAAAATTTAAGGGCTAACCACTGCATGGGTTTTTATATTTTCTTCCTCTGTAACTCATTACCTTTATAACTAAGAGCATTGGATACTTTTTTTTTTTACCTTTAATGACTGACAGATTTACCATAAGTAGTGACAGCTGGTGTCACTGAAATAAGTGATCTGGTGAAATCAGTTGCACCTGTGCCAGAATGATTGCTTGTAACTAATAGACATCTCAGGGCAAGAGACGAAAGATGAAAAATGAAAAGAGTATATAAAAAGAAAAATACAAATTCTCTTTGGGAAAGCAAAAAAAAAAAAAAGTAGTTCTTCTGTACCAGCATTCTCTCCACTATTTTTTCCCCTTTCCAGTCTGAAAGCAAGTCAATGACACTAGTTAAAATTTCTCTAGTGCTGGTATCACCCACTAAAGATGAGGTTAACACATTTCTGTAGGAATACTCTTCAATATTTTCTCATTCTGAACATCTTACATTAATACAGTGCTAAGAGCACAAGTAGTCTTTCATCCAAGATTCCTCAGTGCACAAGTAGATTATTATTATTAAGACATTGAAGTACTAAGTTTGACTTGGTTGGACTGTCAGATGCTTTTCCAGAAAAAAAAAAAAAAAATTATGATATATATATAACATATTGTTTTGCTTTCTAAACACACCAGGTTTTTTTGGTTCATCTTATAAGAAGCTTTAGGTCCTAATACTTTAACTTAAAAACGAACAAACAACCCACCAGAAGTATCCACCTGATTTCAAAGATAGAAATACTTAAACACAAAGTACATATATGGGTTCTCAAAGTTAAGCAACAGGAATAAGTTGCTTAAGCAACAGGCTGTCAGCCCAAGATCTGCCCGGATGTTCTTGGTGTGTCAGCCAGGCACTACACCCTGTCACTACAAAAATAGTATAGAGACCATGGCTGAATTGTTGACTTTAAGAAACCTTCAGCATTACATACAATTCTTTCTATATGTGCTGTGTAGGCTTGGGTAACAACCACAAAAAACAACTAGATACTTCAGTTGCCATAATCTCGTCACGTGATGCAAAACTCATCCCCATAAATTAAAAACAAAAACAATAATCACTGTAAATTAAAACACAGAAATCTCTGACAACTTTCTTTCCACACCTGTATTTTCCAAACCCATCTGTCTTGAAATATACCCTGAGAAACAGCAAGCCAGCTGAAGAAACTACATAAAATCAAAGAAAAACTCGACAGCTTCTTGGTTTGTTTCTTGAAATCAAAGGACATCAAAAGGAAAAGGAATAGTCAAAGAGCAGCATTTGTGCTTCCTGACAGTGGTGCACATCCTAATACTCAGGTAAAAATAAAACAACAGCATCTACTACAGCCAGTGAAGAGACAAGAGACATGAAATGCAATTAGCAATAAGGTAATGGCTTCACAGAAACGCACAATATTTTTCTGATTTCTAAAACATCATCTTGGAGATCAGCTGTCTCTCAGATTAGGTAGAAAGCAGGAGAATTTGCTTGCTTCAGTTTTCAGCTGTCATCTTAGAATTACAGCAAATGCAACAGCCAGAAAAGAAACAGCCAGTGCACAGCAGAGGGTTTTATCTTTGGGGTGAAATTCTTGCTGATAGGTGTGACTTCTCTGAGATAATCAAGAAACAACAAATGCATTTGGTATTAGTAGTTAACTTCCCTCACTCTGTAAGTCCCTTTACAAGTGGCTACTATCAGGTTATCAGTTTCCTTCATCATCAGTAGGTGACAATTCGAGTTAGGAGATCTTGGTAGTTTAGAAGCAAAGTTAACACACAGACCCAAGCACCTCAAGCACAGAAAGGTGACAGCATAAAAACATCTGGTAGCTTGTAGTAGACCACAGTGTGTTTGGATTAAAGCCTAGAGCTAATCCTAAGTGCAATAAAATTTCCTACCAGAAGCTATTTCATTTGAAAATATAATCTATGTTACATTATAACCCATCATATCCTTGTCTTTGTAGTTAACATCTGTGATTAGAATTGTTTGGATTTCAATGAGGTTTCTCTAGTAGAAAATTAGAAAGGGTGTGTGTGAGAGCATACAGAAGAGGGCCGTCCAATTTCCAAAAACTGATGAGCAGTATTGCACACTTCTGGGTCTCTATGTTCATGGTCAGGATTAAACAACAGTGAAATAGTGTGAAAGATGTAACCTATTTTTACAGTACATTCTGATTTTATCTTTTTTTTTTTTCCTCTAGAGAAACAATTGTAAAGTGTTAAAGATTGGTATCTCAGAAAGTTAGCTTTTCTCCAGATTATTCATTTTTTTGCCAAGTACCATTTTCTGTGCTCTCACAAAGTGCAGAAGCTTGATCTGCAGAGACAGACTTGCTCTGTGTCAGTGGAAGGGTGCACATTTCATAAGAGAATTGTTTATATCCTAGATACAGAGGTCTTAGAAGATGTGAAAGATGAAACAGAGATAAAAGCAGAAGAGTTCCAAATCCTTGAGCAGAGCTGACTCTCCCTTCACTGAATCTACCTCCGTCTCCAAAACTATGCTTGTCCATTTGGCTTCTCTATGTCCTACAAGGTCTAATTAATTTCCTCCCAAGTAAAGGATGTTTACAGCACTCTTTATAAAAATATATAAGCATCTATACAGTCTTTGCATGGTACAGCATATAAATCTACCCAGTAACATCCCAGAAACACATAGTTTGCTTAATGCTGCCAGTTTGATGTGACTGTCTAATATTTACGTTTGTATTTACTAAACTGTTGTTTGTATCAACAGACTTATTTTTCTCTGGCTCCTTTTACCAGTAAACTTGTAAACATGAAGCCAAGCTAAAAAGAAAAATACTTCAGTCTTCTTAATCTTTTTCCAGCTTTCATTCAAATAGAACTCTGCTTGGCTTCAACCTTTTGGGAACTGGCTAAGCTGTAGATAAGCAGATCCTCACCAGGGAACACCACTGAAATTAAAAGGCTGGTATTCTTTCAACATATTCCCCTTCAGCAGGACAAACCAAGACTATTAGTTTTGTATATGTAGTTTTTAGAATATCCACTGATCCCATGCACTGTTACTATTAAAATAGTTGTTTTCATGTTTTAAAATTGTAAAGAAAATATTGTGCTTTAGAGCCTAAGTAATATTTTCAATTGAAAAAAAAAGTCAGCCAAAATTGATAGCTTACTGAGAACAAACAAATCTAAAAATTCAACTTGCATGTATTTCAGGAGTTATTCCTATATGAAATTTGGTGGATGAACAGACAGAACAGAATTAGCAGACAGAACAGTGTGAGCAAGCCAGTCATTTGTAATTCAGCAAGAGAAACTAGTCTAACAGGTCCATGACAACTTACACAACTTGCACTGAATACTCATTTTATACTACCAATACTACCATGAATTGGCTTAGTTATGTTATTCAAGTGCAATTATTAAATGTTTACAAAAACCAAAGATATGCTGTACTTGAAAGTCACCATGAAAAAGGCAAAAAGAGACAAGATCTGTGGAGCATTTGTAAATGTTAATTATGTAACTTTATAATGCATCTCTTTGCCTAGATAAATCTGTTGGAATAAAGACTCTCCCTATATATTCTAAAGAAATATAGACTACTATATCATTTCTCTAAAGAGTACTTCTAGTCATACAGGTAATTACTATGGAGTTCTCAAAAGTGATCTTTTGTTGCCCAGTACGAAAATGTAAAACTGATAATGACCGGTTACAGTTTCACCTACTGAAAATAAAAAGGTAGTATAATATGCTTGGCATTCTTTAATACCTTCCTATTCTTAGGATTCGTGTCCATTACTAAAACTATGATGTATAAGTATATGATTAAGTCCTCAAAATGTGTGTATGTACTTACAGTAGTTATTGCTAGTTAGCACTCATTAACTGTAGATTTAGACCTGAGAGAAAGTCAGTTTACGAGTTATTTGATTATGAACATTCCCAAGAGGTTTGCAGTAGGTGTGTGGTTCCTTTTTTGAAACCAACATACACCTTTTAAATTAAGGACAACGCTTGGAGAAACTGGAGTCTGACCAATGCTTCAGATGTATCTTATCATCTTCTTTGAGCTATGGGCATGTCCAACATTAGGACCAGATTTTTATCTCCTTTAGTATGGTTTAATCACAGACAGAAATATGAACCAGGCTATTTCCCGAGGCTTTTCATCCCTTTTTTTCTCTAACTCTCAGTCCTACTAAGGTTAAACACATACACAGGCATGCAATTTTTCTAGTGCCTCTTCTTCCTAGCAGACTTTTCTGTTGTAATGTGGACAATTTATTAATTGTGAAAACTGTGGGCAGGAATCATAGTGGAAAGTTGTCTGGTCTATTTAAAAGTTCCGTTAAATCCTCCACACTCCTAAAGATAGAATGAAGGAAAACGTTTTGAGCAGAAGATGGTTTTTTCCGTCCTTATTTTATTCCTTTTGTTGCTATTGTTGTTGTTGTTGGTTTTGGTTTGTACTTTGATTCTGCAGCCAAAGCCTCACAGACTTGGACAATTAGTTAGACCAAAATCATTCCATGACATCCCAGAAGGCAACACATGCTGCAGAAGAGTTTTTGCCTTTTATCAAGGATATGACACATTCAAAAGTTCAATAACTTGTTGGGGATTTGACAGAAACCAGAAATTGCTGAAACAACTAAGCTATCAATAAAAGACACAGCAAGATTAGAGAATTTCTGAAGCCAAAGAACTTGTGTTTCTCTGGGCTCTGATTCAGCCTATAGCTAAAGCATGGTTGTCACAGTTGGGCAGCAAAATGACAAGACCATCATTAACTACAGCCTTCTGCATGTCTTGCAAAAAGAAGAAAAGCTCAGTTTGTATCAAATACTGCAGAGTAAAGCTGGTGTTGTACAGACTCGGTCATAGAGAAGAAATTTCCTATTTGAGGCCAACTCTCCTAACAGCAGAACTACACAGACCCCAAAGAGACAATATAAAACATCAGGAGGACTGTCATAAAAAGAGGACCACACCAGGATAGTTGCAACAACCAAGAGGAGCCACTATATTCTGTCCCTTAAGGCAGAAGAAAACACAGTGATAATTTGTACAAGAGAAAGCTAATGTACTTCTTGTTCATAATTTGAAGCATTTAACGTGGGTAAATTGATCCAAACATTTTCCCAAGAGTGTTCTTTTGTTGGTAATAGCTAGTAATAAAATGTGCATAGCTACATTTTAGTCCAATCAGAATTAATAATTCCAGAGAAACAGGGGAGCAACTCTTTGCATAATAGTATTGCAGATAGTGGAAACATGTGTCCCTCTCTCCCTCCTGTACTTTTCAGCACTGCATCTATGTTTTCCATGCAAATATCTCATAACCATTGCAACTTTCAGCTGTCAAGTCCATTAATTAGCAGGTTAATGAAGCCTTCACTTTAGATGTGTCTCCCATATTCCTAAGAAGTATGCTTAAAAGATATTATTTGTCTTGAAGCCAGCTGCAGAACACAAGAAAGAATACTAAATTAAACAGGATAAAAATCTGAACAAGGACAAGCTCCTTAACTCTATGTCATAGTGGAACCTGAAGAAAGATAAGGGATTGTTTTCTCCTTAAAGACATTTTCATTTAATCAGTCCTGATTTAGTTCTTACTTTTCCAAATATCATAGTGTACAGTCACTTCATCTAATTCATACTGCAGCTAATCTATATGTCTCACTTCCAATCCCCCAAAGCTCCTCTCCTTTATCTGTCTTCTCAACTATTTCCTGCAGATGTGCCTGTGCATGCATACATCACAGACAAAACAGATTTGATACAAAAGAAGAAAACTATTCCATTTCTTATGGCCTGATATAATGTTTCTTACACTCAAGTTTCTTAGACGTTTACACTGGTCTTTAATTAAACATTTTACACAAAAAAATTATAATAGCACTGCAGCAAACAGTAACATGAAAATATTTTTTTGGTTTACTTTTATTAAGAAAGTAGATTTTCCCAATTATTCAATTTAAGCTACCTTACACAGTTGCTGAGGTCTGCAATGATTCTTAATTCTGAATTCTTTATTGGATATCGCTGCACAATTCTTAATTCATAAAGGGCTTCTAGCTAATTGCTGCAAATAAAGGCTACCTTGTTTCTATATACTGTAGTTGTCTGTTTTGCCTTTTGGTACAGTTAAGGATGCTTCCTGAATAATAAGTTGTAGTTTCTCAAAGACATTTGCATTGACACTAAAAGATGTAACTGAGCGTTAGGGATTCATGCAAAAGTGGAAATGCAATTATATGCCAAATATATCTAGGTTTTGTTAATACATTAAAAGTATGTGTGCCAAAGGTTATTGCATCAATCTGTAAATAAGGAACAATTTACTCATATGGAAAATAAAAAAATGATGTGCCTACTCCATTAAGACTATTTCTAATCCACACTTGGGTATGTTTTTTGTGCAGCATTTTTAAAAGAAATGTGAATTTTCAGAAAATTGGACTGGTTTCACATTAATTAATGAGATATGGTCTAGAAAATGTTACAGTCCTTGCTTAAGTAAATAGATCTTTAATTTAAAATGCCTTTTTTTTTTTTTTTCCTAGTATCACCAGATTTTTCAAATCATTTAGGATTGAGATTTTTTTAAATTGGGCTATGGCCATGTTGCAGTCCTTGCTCTTCAACAGCAGAAGCACTTTCCTGCAGGATTCCTTTATATCAAAGAAAACAAAACCAATGTCAAAAAATCAGCATTGGTATAAAGAGTAAAAATTAAAGAAATGGTTGTTGTAGAAAATATATGAGGAATTAGACAAAAACTGTGCATTAGTTTAAAAATACAATACCTAAGCCATAATAATAAAAAGCTTCCTGTCTTTTATCCNTACCTTTTTTTCCAAATCTTTCACCCATCCCACTGGGGAGTGAATGAGTGCATAGCTGTGTGGTGTTCAGTTGCCTGCCAGGTTAAAGCACAAGGGTACTCTACCTGAAAAAATATCTTTTCCCCTCTCTGGTTCATTTAACATCTTTTATCTGATTTACTATTCCTTATGGAAGAGCTTGAACAACANCACCAGATTTTTCAAATCATTTAGGATTGAGATTTTTTTAAATTGGGCTATGGCCATGTTGCAGTCCTTGCTCTTCAACAGCAGAAGCACTTTCCTGCAGGATTCCTTTATATCAAAGAAAACAAAACCAATGTCAAAAAATCAGCATTGGTATAAAGAGTAAAAATTAAAGAAATGGTTGTTGTAGAAAATATATGAGGAATTAGACAAAAACTGTGCATTAGTTTAAAAATACAATACCTAAGCCATAATAATAAAAAGCTTCCTGTCTTTTATCCAGGAAGTTCTGATATCTTTTGGTACTGCTTCTGAATATATCATACATGTCTGAGAGGATCAGTACTAGTAACAGATCACATATTCACTAGCATTGCAGATGAGGAAAAAGTCTGAACTACTGCTGAACTGCAAAATATTGCTTTGATTTTCATTCTTTAAATATTAAATTCAAAAATGCTGAGAAAAAAACCACCTTCTTAGATGTCTTTCTTGTTTTTTTCTGGGATAAAGTTAATATTCTTCCCACTATCTAGTCCTGTGTTTTGGATTTAGGATGAGAACAATGTTGAAAACACAGTGATGTTTTAGTTACTGCTAAGTCAAAGATATTTCAGGTCCTCAGCCAACCCCACTCCACTGGTGAGGAGGCTGGATGTGCACAAGAAATTGGAAAGGCACACAGCTGGGACAGCTGACCCTCAATGACCCCAGGAAAATTCCATACCCTACACCATTGTGCTGAACAATAAAACTGGGAGGACTTGGCCAAGGGATGTTAGCCTGGTGCTTGAGGACAGGCTGCAGATTGGTCAGCAGATAGTGAGCAATTGCATTGTGCACCACTTGNGGACCTCATTGATGTCAGTATTGATAAAAGTTTCCTGTGGACCTAAACTCTTCTTGAAATTCTTCTATTCCATTACTCTGGAAGAGGTTTACTTGTCACAGATGACACTTTCGTATTAAGCAAAACCCTACAAGTCATCAAGCTGATCACTCTCTAAGAAGTTCTTTCTTGTAGGTTTCCTTCAGCATCTAAATTGTAGATACTTTTAACTAACCAGCTAACATCATGTAATGAATAATATATATAATAAATACCTTAATATATCAATGCCTTCCTGACCAGAGGTCAATCAGAACCTAAACGGGGTACAATTCTTAGCATAGTTTGTGTATATCCCGAAGGTTTTTTTTAAATTCTGACATAATTCTGTGCATATAGATTTAATCCTTTGGAAAAAAGAGGCACTGATTTCTGAATGAATCTACATTAAAGCATATTTACAAAGGAAAAATTATAAGAAAAACAGCATATTCAGATTTTCTCTTACTCTTTAAATATCAAAGGTATTTTGTTTAACATAAATCTGAAATGATTCAATATGTTATTATTAGTTTTTTATATTTCAGAAATGATTTGTTGGTACAACAGGCAGTATTTCTCTTCTAGTGATTCCCTACAGGAGATTTAGAGGAATATTTTATTCAGCTGAAAGCTTTGATAATATTTCTCCTTTGTAACTGAATGAATGGACAAAACCACATGAGCAAACATACATTTAAAATTTAATTGCACAACTACCCACAGCAGAAGTTAGCTTTGAAATCCGATTCCTAACCTTAACTCAGAAGGAATTTGAAGTATTAGGAACGAATAGTGTTTTACTTCTCAAAACACCTTTACCAATAGAAACTACTCATTGCCCAACTCACTACTGTGAAGAGATATTTCATGAACAAATATAACTTTGAAGACAAGTGACTGTGGAGCATATTTCAGCACTTGGGTGTCAGGTATAATACAAAGTGTCATCAGAAAATAACTATTGTGGACACTGAGTTTGGCTCAGTTGGTTAGAACACGGTGCTGAAAACACCAAGGTCGTTGGCCCAACCCCTGGATAGGCCCTACACTTAAGAGTTGGACTCTTAAGTGCACTACCTCCATTATCCTTCCAGCTCAGAATATCCTGTCATCTGGAAATACTGCCTTCCCAAGCAAAAGACAGGTTGATCCTGGAAGAATTCAAAACTTTTGTTCTAGAATAAAGTCATGGGGCATGTCACAGAAATTCTTCCCATGTTTTTTATATGCATATTACCTACCAGTCCAGATCTTCTGCCATGGGTTTCAAAGCATGTCACTTTAGGTCTGCCAGAGTTCCTCAGGCTATATTAACAATCTTTTACAGTGAAGAGAATGTTCAAAAGCAAATTTTCACAGAAGAGCCCTGTGACTTCCATGTCTTTCATCTGTACCTCTGTTTTTGGCTTAGGATCAACGTGTTACCACACTGCCTGTAGATAGAGTTCAATATACACTAACATTTTACAACTACTGCGTCACACTCTGAAATTCTTTACCTGCCCCACTCCATTTGGCTCAACTAAATTGCTGGGAACTTGGGTCTGGATTAATTCAAGCTCCAGCCCAGGCTCCTGGGAACGCTCTGCAGTCTGTCTTAGGCCAGTTCTTGACCTGTTTCTATGACTGTTGATGAATGATTCAGCACCAGATTTTAGGGTATGTTGGAATCAGCACAAACGCACTTAGCCCTTTGGAAAAAAACATTACATAATTGTCTCAGGCAGAAGTTTGGACAAAGCAGAAAGCATCAGAGAAGATACTTTACACTGAAAGGCATACTCTTTACTCAATACTGCAGAGAGAAAAAATTACATTGCCTCTTGAACAAAACTGCAAGCGTTCAGAGGTTGGTCAGTGGTGATGTGTGCCATTGTAAGAGCTGAATATCTGAGTGCACAGCAGCATCACACTGGTGGGGAAAGGAAACTGAGGCTTGAGAAGCTGGCAGGGAAAGAGATGGAGCAGACTCTCAGAGTCCAGACAGGAGCTCAGAGTATCCATTTTGGAGATGGTTCCGGTGACACATTTTGAGCTCTGTGAATCAGCATCTACAGATGAAATGTTCACTGGAACATTTGAAGCCAGCTGTAGTAATGGGATTTTCGTGGAGTCATTAATCATCATTATCTCACATCCCTGCAGCAGTGCTGTGGACCAAACCAAGAGTGTGATAGTGCCCCGAGGAAAAACAGTGCTTATCTCCACAAGTTTACAGTTAGAGGAGATAATTCTGATTATGGATATAGGAAACGGACACAGAATGCAAGAGCAGATTAATAAATTCCAGGGGCACTGCCAGAGACTTTGTCAGGAAAGGTACAGACTAGCACAAGGCAAGAGCAATGAAAGCTCTTGAAATCAAGATGGGGTGTCAAAGAGATGAGTGGTGAGGGAGGGGTGCACAACACAGTACCAAAAAATCCATCAAAACTCCAAACCGGAATGGTCCTGCAGGGATTTGATTTCAACAAAGCAAAGTGGGATGGGGGAAAAGCTTTCTCCTCTCTAAACTGCTAATATTTAAAGCAATGTTCTGCAAAAGAATACAATTAGGCTCTTAGATAAAATTTTAATATTTCTAACTGTTGTCATGAATTCTGTTATTTCCCAAACAATACTTTTATATCTTAGAGCTATAGAAATAAACCATTTTTACATCATATCAATGCATATTTTACATAGATTTATTGCAAGCATATAATGGTATCTAGGAGAAAAGGATACAATTTTCTCATGAATACTTATCAAACATTTGCAGATACCTATCTGATAGATCTGGTAAGGACTAATTATTCGAGGGAAGGCTGTTTGATTAAAAGGATCAAAGATTCTTCCACAGACATGACAATGGAGCAGAGCAAACAGTTGTGAACTAAATAATTCTGTCTTCAAGTTACTAGTAAAAGCTAAGTAATTTCTCAGTTTAATTATGTAAGAAAATTTTTGAGTTGGAGATTGCATTAAACTGCCAGACATTAACTTAGAGAGGTGTTTAATCAGACCCTGGTTTGGCACTGACAGATTACATAAACAAGAAAATGAGCCCTGCATCATTACTGTGCTTGATTAGCTATTATTGTTCACACATCTTAAGACTTTTCTCTTGTCTTTCATGCTGAGGTCAGAGTTACTAAGCCTGAGGTACAGGTAATGGAGAACAGAATTTGTCAGAAAACAGCAAGAAATTACTTATAGAATTATCTTAATCATACTCTCCTGAACAAAGAAAGAGAAACTGATTAAATCAAAAGCAACTTCTAATATAGATCTATGTATCTTCTATGATATTTTCAGAAATAACAAATGCAACTTGGAACATATTTTAAGGAAGTTTCAGTGTCCACTTAGACCAAGTACGATTTTTGGACTCCAGTATGCAACTAAACTGTATTCAGTAGGAGCTGCAAATGAAAAGGTAGTCCCTCAATCCTTGCCTGTATTCCCCATAGAAGGGAAACACTTGCCTTCTACCCTCCATTCCAACTCTAGTATTACTACAAGCCTTGGGTTTGGATTTTTTTTTGCCAATTCCAGATTAACAATGCAAAAAGATACATGTGAATAAGGAATGAGACTTTTCTTATTAACTTTCCACTTGGTGTTTTAAAAAATTACAAAGAGATAAACCCCTCCCAGTTTTCAGCAGTAGCTGGGCTTCAAGATTGGGGATCACAAATATCAGCTACCACAAAAAAAAAAATACTGTAATGTCATAGACCAGGACTTTAAAAGTGAGAAAACATCTTTTGCATAGGTTTCAACAGGAAATTTTATGGTGGAGTTCAGAATATGTAGTATATTGTGGCTGGCTGAATAGTAATATTAAAGCTGTTAAATGCAATGTCTTACAAGGAAGAAATCTATCAGACTGCAATACTTTCAGAGATTAAAGAAAAACAAGCACACAAAAATGAAATAAGTGAGGATATTACTAACAGAGGCTCTACAAACCTAGGGGGAATGAGTATCTCTTAAAAAAAGTATATTGAAAACTTTCTCTGTCATCAAGTCATCCAGTAATAATCTCTGTAAGAACCTTGTACCTTCTTTTTGTACATCTTCTATTGTCAGTCATTGCATATTGGAATCAACAAATCACTGGGCTTGCTTCTCATGTCAGATCTTATCTGATCATTACAAAGTATAGATAATGAATAAAATAAAATGCAACCACTAAAAGCTAAGAATGAATCAGAATCTACTCCCTGTATTCACCTACTCCTCAAGTAGAAGGGAATGCCATGGGAGAATTAGAAATTAGTATATTTTAGTCATAACACTGTGCAGTATGAAAATACATCATAGATCCTCACAAGCACTCATAAAAAAAGGAACTTTTTAATGGCAGAGAAAATCAGGACATCCCTCTGAGGTTTTAAACTAGTGTTTATATTCTTCCACCTTCAAATTAATTTACAGTGATTATTTCTAAAAATAGATGAGTCTTTTGCTTTTATTTAGTTTTTCCATAGGAAACAAAAAGTTAATTGACTACTAATGGCTAATCCTGGGTATGGTGCCAAGACATTTTGATATTAACCTGAAGATATATTTAAATTCAGTTACATTTCTCATATGAATAAACATTAGTCTAAACTATCAATTAATACATTCAAATTAATTCACAAATGGTTTTTAAGAGCAGTTTATAAATGGAGGCATATTCTAATCCCTTTCTTGGAGTTTTTAAAAGTAGTCTAGGTGCAGAGAATCAAGCTTTAACATCTTCATTCTTTAATGTAAAGTAGAGGAAAAAAATTGCCTTCCTGAGCCCCTGCCTTAAATAGAAAATTTCCTATTTAGAAAACCATCCCAAAAGCGGACTTTGCGGCACACCTGTCACTTGGGTCTCAATTTTGATTGCTACAGGTCCCCAGGAGTGCCGAGTACCCCCACTTCCAGCTTCTCCCTTTCCTGCTAAGCCCCAGACAGCACAGTCACCCTCCCAGAACAAAGAAGGGGCAGGCATACAACATTAAATAGACACCTCCAAATTTGTGATTGTTGTTCCCAAGTGATAACTAGTTCACCAGAAAGACATGCATTCATTAACAGCAATATCATAAATCTATAAAATGAAGCACTCCAAGAAAACTAAAATACTGTTAAGCTTATTACCACCCATAATCTCTATGCCATGAGAGAGTCAGGATAAAACTCAGCTTGTCTCAGATGTACAGTAATTATTTTTCTGGTCACAAAACAGATTAGAGGAAAGAGACATGCACTGCACACAGGTGAGGTGGGGAGAGAAGGATGTTGGAAACCAGGTAATATTTCCAATCAGTACCTGCAAAAAGGGGTGGCCACATTCTTCCTTGAACAATCCCTTCCACATGAAAGACATCCCCTACTTTCCCCCCAGCTGATGCCATAGCCATTCTGAGCTAACTGCTTGTTCCTTCCATGCACCACCCAGCTCCATCTCTTCTGGAATTTTCAAGAATCTGGACCTGGTGTGCACTTATGATAAATTAGCCCTCCAAAAATAAATCAGGAGAAAAAAAAGAATGGAAGAATGCATGGAACCCCTTTCTTGGACTACCTGGTGGTAATAATTATTTCTTTGGACAGAGAAATTAATGTGAAAGGATAGAAATTTCAAGATCACTATTTTGACACAACTTTTCAATCAAGACTAAGGGAAGATAATGTTAAAATTAGGACTCTTAGGCAGTTTTGAGTAGCAGTAATAACAATAATAATAATACATGACAATAATAACAATATTTTTACTGATGGGTATTTGTTGTGTGGGTAGTTTTTGAGGAATGAAATATCAAAGACTGAATCAAGCTTTATATCTGAGGACATATTTTACATCTAATTAATGCTGTCCCATATTGTTTGAAGATGCTGAATAGACTTTTGTTTTATTTTGTTTTCCTTAGTAAAAACACCTCATGTCCAACACGAAAAACTAATAAGTCTCCTTCCTCCACCTTCCATTAGTATCAAAAATGGAATTATTTACACAGTCCTGCCTGTGACAATAACATAGTGCCTGTCAGTATGCACCATTTATTACAGGACGTACCACTATGTACCATTTCTACATCTTAAAATCTTTTTAAAAAATTAAATGGAAATTATTATTGAAAGACTCCTTGACTTAATTTTTTTTTAAAAAGAAGAAGAAAAAACAAGAAAAAAATTTTTTTTCTCATCCATTGCCAAAAAGCGGAAATAAAATGAATAATCTACAATACCAGCAAATCTCCTGACAGGTTTGACTCAAGATGACATCTTTTAAATGACACCTTTTCTGGCAGAATCAGAAAGTTAGTATTTTGTTTCTTCTGCAATAGAAAAAAGCGCATGAAGTATGCTTTTGTATACTTCATATACCCATTGTATTCTTGGAGGACATATAACATCTATCTCTAAGCATAAACATTCAAAGTGATCATTTTACAAGTTCTCAGAAGAGTATTATTATTTGCACAGATCCCTCTTCCAGATAAGTAAGGATTTTACTAAAGCACAAAATGACTCAACTCATAATTAGGTAATACTGCAGTAATAACCAGCAATTACTGCCATCTTGTCTGTACAGCTGCTCATTTCATATCATATGTAATATATATATATATATATAAATTCAGGCAGAAGAGATTGTGAAACGACAGTTTCCCTATGGATTCAATTAATCCTTCTTGGTAAAAGTATTCATGTTCACTGTTTTCTTAATTAGTATAATTTGCAAGCTCATTCAAAACATCTCAAAATAGTTGCAAGACAATTATCAGGTTGATGGAACAGATTTTTTATTAATTCCATCTACAGCAAGATCAATGCATTTCCACATTTTCAGTTACATGGTATATGTGGAGCTATGGGTATTTTGCTCAGTAAGCTCAGTTTCACAGGATGAAAAAAAAATAAAAACAGGGACATATGCACTTGCAACTAATACTAGGTAATGAGCTGGATACTTTTTTATCCACTGGAAAATCTTTCCACCATGAATTCCTTTGCACTGTTTTGAAGAATAAAATGATATCTACTTGCACTGTTTAAGCAGGCATGATCATAAATAATTCAATCAACAAAAACCTAACAGTTAAAAGTTCCATGAAAGTTCTTTTAAATCTTTAAATTTTTTTTTTAATCATTCAAATTAGCATGAAACATGAAATTGCAAGAAAATAATAATAACAACAGCTCTGTAGGAAATTTCATAAGTTGTTTAGTTGTTATGATCTGGATTGATTTACTCAATAAGTGTTTGTCTGCAAAATATGTATCCATCTCACCTTGCTTAGGAATCAGTTAGAATTGGAGCAATTAGGTGGATTGTTTAGATTTGTCTTAAAGTGGAATGAAGATTAGTCATTCAGCTGATTACAATAATAGCAATCATTTGGAAACCAATTAAAGACATCAAACACCTACATTTCTATATTGTCTAGGACATGAGAAATCTGACAAAAGAAATGCTTTCGAAAAATGTAATTAAGAACTACTTCTTTGCAAATGCAAAAAGAACAATATTGAAAAAAGGGATATGAACTAGAGAGAAAACAGTAATTGAAAAGCCTCAGTGAATATAAAATTTAATCTCTTCTTCACAGAAACTACATCTAAGATTATAGTTGAAAGTGACATAAGAAACAGATTTAAGTGAAAATTAAAAGATGACAGGTAGTAAAACCTGTTGCGTTTTCTTCAAAACTCTCTAATATGCACTCCAAAATAAATCAAACCAATAGTTTACATTTTACCTTAAAGTAGCAAGAGAATGAATCAGTAGCAGAATGCCACATTCTCAAAGAAAATAGATTTGTGATATTACTGCGTGTGAAACTACCTCAGATAGTTACAGAAAAGAGAAAGATGTAAATGCATTCACAAAGAAGCAAACACCTGTGAAGAGCCTGCTCTCAGATTTTTATAGTGATTTGAAAAATTACTGAATGTTTGCATTATCTTACATGGAAGGATCACATGAGGAGAAAAAAATTTTACGTGTGCAGGGGAATAAAACACTGCATTATTGTTAGAAACAAGAAAAGACCTCTGAAAGTAATACAAGACAATAAACTGAAGCAGTGAGGCACCATCCAAAGATTTTGTCAAAGGTATAAAGCAAATAGCAGCTTTTGATTTATCTTTAACAGAAAAATAATAATTGATTGATTCCATTTGCTTATAATAAGGGTAGAGATATTGGCTGATGGCAGAAACTTAGTGATTGTTATTGAGAATAGGAAATCAAACTGAGTATAATGTGTATAGTGACCAGATCCTCCTCTTAATTATGTTTCCAATCAGAGAAATCAAGAGACTGGTTTTCATTAAGGAAATTTCTAAAGCTGAGAACATAAAAAACAATGATGTGACAGATACTGAAGCTAAGGTTCTTGCAGAGAATCTGAATTTATGCTTCCTGTGGCATGTGCTCTCCGTGTTGATTTCTTTGTTGCCAAAATATATAGTTGTCTGAGACATGAGGCAAAATAAAATCTTAGAACCCTCAACCAAAACAAAAAAGAGAAGCTTGTTCCCCAGTATAATACCATAAGATAAGGAATGGTGACAAAGAGAAAATATGATTGTGAAATTATGATTGTGAAATGGCAATTGAAGGGAAAAATATTTACTGATAAACAGAAAGATAAGTATGAAAGACAACACATATTTTAAGAGTAACAAGGAATCATTTGATATGCTTAACCTGGAATTAGATATTAAGCTTGTGTGCAAATTCAGGAGTTTTACCCCTATTTTTTTAACAATCTGAATTAAATCCCTTTATATCAGTTGTTATTGAAAAATCCAAGTTCTAGACTGATTTGATTTTGCAAATACAGCAAATTATCTGTGAAATTAAACAACAGTGACATTCTCAAATGAGTTTTGTATCTACCAATGACTGACTCCATAAGAGATACAGGGTGTTTTCTGGTACAGATTAGGAGGCAGCATTCCATTGAAGGGACAAGAGAAAGGAGTTTGGATAGTAGGATATATTTTAGCGAATAAATGAAAAGCTTCTGAAAGGATAAAGAGAGAGAGTTAAGTTTCTGTCAGCTTTCATTACTAGTTTTCCTACACTTGACAGCGAGTGGGGGAAACATCAGGACTGTCACTAATGCCTCCTCCCTCTCTTTGCGTTATCTCAACTTACTGACTCATGCAATTGAGGACAGGCAACAAGGAAGAGAGTGAAAAAAACCCATGAACTTTATTGAGTTCAAAGACGGAAAATCCTTCACCTGTGATAGACTAGCCGGTACCATACTACAGAACTAGCTAGTTCACTAGTGTCTCTGTAAAAACCAAAAACCCAAGAAAGACTAAAACCCCCCAAACCAACCAACCAACCTCAAACCAAAACAAAAAAACACAACTTGAACCTCAGTCAATAGTGGAGATGGGGTGTGTAGATGTGTGCCATTCTGTTTGCTAAATTTCTTGTCACTCCAGCACAGAAACACAGAGAGCTTGGTAGGGCAGGTAATCATCCCCCAAAACTGCAGTAAGAATTTGCATACTGGGGACATATCCCCAGCTTACATTAGGACACAAAAAGCAATTCCTGAAATCACACTTAGAACACATCTGGCACAGTCAATAGGGCTGTAAGATTTTCTGGGGGTACTCAGACACATGTTTCTTGCTAAGAGTGATGGACTTTCTGCCATTACATTATACTCGGAGAAAATTGTTTTAAAAATCATCTTTCATTTAAAAAAGGGAGAGGGCTTCTAAACTTTGGAAAGTAAACACTGCCTGAGCAAGTAATTATCTTCTCTACTTTGCTCAATCCTTGTGAACAATAATAAGATGCAGAACAAGGTATATGTTTCCACTCTTCAAATATATTTACTGTACTGATTCCATGTGAGAATCCTCAAAACCTTAGAAAAATAAGGCTTCATCTCTATCTAGAAAACTTCTGATAAAGAAGCCTTTAATAAGCTGATAAATGTCAAGAAAAAGTAGTATTCCGTTGAGTAGCCTTGAGAAGTATTTATTACCCTTCTCACAAGATGATACTATATTCCCTTACTATATTCAGTTCCAGATCTACTTACAGCTCTTTAATGAGTGTCTTGTCCTTAATGGGAAAATCTTTTACATACCTCTTTGATCTTCAAGTAATTTCAGGTAAAATACATGAATGCCATTTTATGTTACTCCTGTTAGGAAAGGAAGACTGTAAGAATCTTAAACTTGAAGCATCCATCTTCTAATAGGAATCAATCTATTTAAAGAGTCTGCTCAAATTTTATACGAAAAAAAAATTACATACTGTTTCTTCAACTTCTGTCAAAATCATTGCCTATTTTGACAGAAATAAATTTTAATAGATGTAAAAATGCATCATGGTTCCTTAGAATGGAAAATGTATTTGAAACTTCTGCATTTAAGAGACTAATGTCCAGTTTCATGCTTGATTTTGAATAATATAAACCTTATTTGCTTTTTTGCTATATTTTTGGTTGAAAAGAAAACTGTCTTGTAAGTCTGTCAAGGTGCAAGATGGATTAACAATTTGTGCATGTCCCTTTTTTCTGCTTAGAACAACAGCTTCCTTAGAAACATCTTTTTCTTCTCTCAGTATAGGTAGACATCATTTTTATACTCTGAATAGTTTGATAAGCAATTTTACTTTCCTATTTTTTTTCAGTACTTGATACAGTAGGGATTCCACAGAATATATATTACACACTCCCAAAAGTGTCCAATTTTGACTATTAAATAGTGCAGACGGTAATTTTTCAAATGTCAATGAGAAAAATTAAGTATGGCAATGATAGTAAATTCATTTTTGTTTATGGACTAAACTTAGAGAGGTACTTGAGTTAAAAAATACACACATTCAACTGTTATCAGTTCCAACACACTCTACTTCCTTATAAATGGCAAGAAAATGCAAGTGAGATGAACAGCAACTTTTCCAGCTGGGACTTGGATTTCTCCAGCAGGGGTGCACAGTGCACTCCTCCAGGGAGGGAAGGCAGCTTGAGCTGGCCCTCATCTTCCTTAGGAGGGCTTGAGTACCCCATTTCAAGATCCTAGATGATGAAAATCAGGTACCTGACATTTTAACTATCACCTGCTGACCACTTCCCACATCAGAAGGGTATAGGTACGTGATATGTCGTATCTGAACTCAAAACTGCAACCTGGAATTGCCAGAGGGCTGACCTGTCCCAGCTGTCAGGGACTTTCTCAAGATGCCAGCTAAATACATCATAGTACCAGACTGTTTATAGAAACAAGAACTTGTGAGAATGATTAGATAAGAAAACCAAAAGAATTGTCAGTATTTCCCATGATAAATAATTTCATCTCATCTGTACTTAAAACAGTCTGTAGAAACCCAAATACAGTCATGCAGATGTTTTCTCTTAGAAGTAAAAGCATATTCATGAAAAGAAGAAAAATCTCTAATTATTAGAATGCTCATTAGAGACACTCTCTACATCTAAGCTGAGTACTGCTACAAGGCTTAAAGTTTCATGGGAGGTTTTTTCTCTCCAGCCTGGATCAACAACAAAAGACATTTCTTATTCATTTCTATTATGCTGGTTTTAACTCTAAGCTAAGGAGCTGACAGTCTATAGGGATCTTTATTTGTTCTTCACTCCCTTCACTCCCTCCTCCATGAAATAAGAAGCTATATTTTAAAAAGAAAAAAGGTGAAGTTATATGTCTCTTTTTTAGGTCAGCAGGCTATTTTTATTTCCTTATATTAATGGTCATGTCATCTGATTTTATTTTTTTTTAAGTGGGATAGTGGTATATGGGGGAGGGGGTGTTGTGTTACAGCTGCAATGATCACTATTAACACATCATCAAACACTAATAAGTAAGAATGGATACATTGCTTATTTTCCCATAGAAGAAAATGGCTATAAAGTGTTTTCACTGACAACCAAAATTGCAGTATTTCCTTTTAGCAAACACAAGAATTCAAAGCCTAGTTTGTTATTTCTGCAATTTTGTGAAATTATTTATATAAATTTAAAGCAAATGCAAAACAAAGTATGATGAAATGTGAATTGTGTTTAATACCCAACTTTGATTATTTTGAATACTTATGCACAATATCTGGACAATGATAAAATAAACAGTCAAAAGCAGCAGCATCAAAATTAGACACATGCTGTAGAGTTTTAGAGGACACCTCATCTTCATAAAAGAATTTCTAGAGCTGTTATAAGATACTACTTTTCAAAGTATAGACATGCAGAAATTTCTGAAATATCACAGGGTTCACAACCACATGCCCATGAGGGCACTGTGAGTCATACCTGAAGACTCTGTACACACCCACTGCTCTTTGGCATTCTCACCTCAGACACAGGCTGTCATTTCAGTCATAAAACACAGTTCTCTCTTGTTCCCTTCTACCCCCTTCTGCTAGCAGCAGGACTTTGAAGTTTTCCTCTGTCACAGCACTGTTATTCTATAACAGAATGGCACACAATTCCATAATAGAATGGGTTTAGGCAGGAAAAAATGGAGCTCATAGCAGGACAGCAATTGATTGCCTTCAAGGAAATATTGCCTATAACCAACTGGCTGATGAACAAAATTGTAGCCATGAGGCAACCCAGACTGACAAGTATAGAACTCATGTCACTAATTTGATTCATTTCATTTTATTTCTTGTCAAATGCAATATTTTTAACTTTTATTTGTTATAGAGATCAAAAAATATTTTTGCAAGCCCTTAAATCCCACTATGTAGAAACTGTAAGAAAGTCTATAGGCTTCTGAAAAGTTTTCTTCTTGTACAACAGACTCTAAACTACTTTTCAAATAAAAATGTGTTTGATTGCTTCTTGTCTATTCAGAAAACTAATGCATACCTTGAATTGTGAAACTTTCTTATCCAGAGATTACAAGTAGTGGTGGATTACAGTGTGAAGAAATTGAAAAAACTCATACAATTCAAAGTCCCTGCAAATATCTATTGAGTAGCTGCTAGAGACCCAAGAGACAAGCACACAATTAAATCAAGCAGACTATAAGTTAAATCTATTAATGTGGCTTGTTGTCAGTCTGGCCTCAGATATGTTGAAGAAAAGTCCTCTATTTACAGCCCACTCTTCCCTGCTCCTTCCCAAGATTGCCCAGCACAGTTGCAAATCCTGATCATCCTACTACTCCTTGGAGCAAAAGAGTCCACCTGGGGTCAGCTTCCTTCAGCAGCTGTGTGCATTAACATCAACATCCAAGTAACTTGCTCCAAGCCAACATTTACAGGTTTCTTAGAGATCTAGTTCACTAGATCTCTCATCTCTGGTCAAATATGTTTAGACAACCACTGAGAATGTCTGACTGCTCCCAGGTGCTGTCTGTGCTAAGCACTGATTACTGAAGACTAAACTTGTCTCCAAGCTGAAGACGCAGAGCTGCACCAGAAAACTGTCCTGACAAGAAGTTTCAAAATTGGCCTTTGTCAAAAAAGACATGTTACAGGAAGTGAAATTCATTCAAGTATGGACACAGAAAGGGAGAAGTCCAATGCACTTTTTGACTTAAATGTTTGTTGTCAGTGTTTGTGTATTTCCATGTCGTTTACAAAAAGTGGTTCTTCATCACACACTGCAGCTTCAGTGCCTCGCTTTATGAAAGTTCAGCTTCAGTTCAAATATCAGACTTATAAACCCAACAAAACATACAGCAAGAGAGTTTGTTCCCAGGCTGTAAAATGTATCTGAACTTGTCTGAAGCTTCTTAATATGGTGTTACTCATGTCTGGACCCTACAGTAATCTCTGCTAGAGATATGTTACATTTTTATACATTATATTAATAAACACTCTGATTAGCACGTGGTCATTTCTGCACTTTTTAAAAAATTATTTTCTTATATACAAATAAGCTATTTAACAAATAATTTTAATTAAATAATTTATTTTTTATCAGAACTCCTGTCTATATTCTGCCCTGAGAAATAAAGGTTGCCCTTTAGTGGTTAAGTGATTCCCCTCTTTTTCTGCTTCCCATGTCTATACTGCCTGTTTTCATGCAGTACTACAGGAACAAATATTAAGGAACCACAAGAGGGAGTCTACTCGGACAGGGTGAGTACGAGTGCAGCCAAGAGTTCTTTTTGGTTTTGCCACTGGGAAAAACACATCACATGTCCTGCTTCAATGCTTGAAAAAAAAAGCTTAAGGGTTTTCACAGCACCAGATATTTTGCTTCATCTTGCTTTCTTTTGCAGCTGTCACAGCACAACCAGTTTACCCTGGTTGCAAATGAACCTCTACTTTCACTTAGTGCCAAGAATAGTGGTGCTCAGCAGCTGTGTATAGTCTTAAGATTTCTCCAAAGCCCCTGCTATAACCTAGTAGCACACTGATATTATTTTCCATGTGTTATTTGGAGGGGAGCACAGAAAAAAAAGAAAAATAGTCTTTTTGAAGTTAAGATTTACTCTGTTACCCACATCAGAATACTGATATTAGTTACAGACTGCAGACTTTTAACCTTAACAGAAAGAACAGAGAATATCTGACTAACATGGCTCACATACAGATCTATGACTAGATCAGACAAGAACAGTGAAAAATGCTGGCGGGTCAGAGTTCTCTGTCTTCCTAGGTGTTGGCTAATATTAAGTGCATCTCATGTGTGAAAGTGTACTAGTCTATCTAAGAAGCCATGAATCTCAAGAGGATGATTTATCAGTATTTTCAAGAAGTTGACACAGAAATACGATGTTCTGTATACTTTTTCTACTATAAAACTAGTGCCTGTGCTCACGCTAAAGGATTCAATTACACTTGTGTTGCTTCCCTTACAGCAAGTTCCATCACTATTTCCTCAAGTTGTTTGTTGTTCTTACTTCCAGAATGACTTTTATTTTGCTCCTATAAGTATGATAAAATAATTATACTCATCATCTGGTAATTTTGGGAGGAACAAGGCTTTCTGAGAAAAATATATTCTATTTTGTTGTTGTTGTTGTGGAAGTATTTTAAAAAAACAAGATTAGCTAAGCAGCAATCAAGGTTAAAATAAATTTGCTTAGGTATGCTGATTCAGATCCGAAGATATCCACCTGCAAGATTTCTGGATGACAATGCATGTACATTAGAAGGAGTCAAATACTAAATTTGAGCAGTTAAGAGAAACACGCTGATTACTCATGCCCTGAAAAACTTGGGTTGTGGAGCTCTGGTTTGGATTAGCTACACGCATCTATGAATTCAGTCATCATAAAATCATAGAATATGTTGAGTTGGAAGGAACTCACATGGATCATTGAGTCCAATACTAGCTCTGAGCAGGACACCCCTCGAAATCATACCATGTGCCTGAAAACATTTTCCAAATGTTTCTAGAACTGTCAGGTTTAGTGCTGTGACCACTTCCTTGGGGAGCCTGTTCCAGTGCCCAAACACCCTGTAGGTGAAGAATTTTTTCCTGGTATCTACCCTAAACCTTCCCTCGCTCAGCTTCATGCCACTTCCATGAGTCCTGCCACTGGCCACAAGACTGAAGAGATCTGTACCTGCCCCTCCTCTTGCCCTCACATGGAAGACTGCAGTGAGGTCTCCCCTCAGTCTCCTCCAGTTCGAACAGACCAAGTGACCTCAGCCACTCATCACCCAGATTCCACTCCAAACCCTTCACCATCTTTGTGGCCCTCCTTGGGACAGTCTCCAATACCTTAAATATCTTTCTACTATTGTGGCATCCAAAACTGCCCCCAGCACTCGAGGTGAGGCTGCCCCAGCTCAGAGCAGAGCGGGACAATCCCCTCCCTTGCCCTCCTGGCCATGCTGTGCCTGATGCCCCCCAGGACAGGGCTGGCCCTTCTGGCTGCCAGGGCACTACTGAATCATGTTTAGCTTGCCATTGACCAGGACCCCCAGGTCCCTTTCCTCAGCTCTGCTCTTCAGCCTCTCATTCCCTGATCTATACACACAAGCAGGATTGCCCTGTCCCAGGTGCAGAGTGCAGCACTTGACCCTGTATGAAGACGTTGCGGAGAACTGGAGTGGCTGAATATGGAGCCCTGCAGAGCCCCACCAGCAATCAGTAGCCAGCCTGATGTGGCACTGGGTGTTTATGTGGTAGTTTCCCCCAGTTTAGAGTTCCTTGAATGGCATGTTCCCCTGCTGCACAGGACAGATATGGACATACATAAACAGAATATGCTATTGAGTCAACAAACTGCCCTGAAATGAATGCTGCAGTATACTTGCAGTTCTACTGGCTAGACAGAAATATATCTGTAGCATTCTAGGCACTGTGGGAAAAAAGCTACTGGCTCATTTAAGTCCGTATTAGCACCAGCATTTCATAGAAGCTTGAATTAATATACTAAAACACTCCAATGTGTCATTCTGAGCCACCAAACCACAATCTCATAAGTATGGAAAGAATCTGAAGTGTGTTACTAAAACCTTTTTTTGGAGGACTTCACAGGAATACTATTTTGTTTTACAGGCTAGAAGAAATGAAGCCCTTAGTGATCAACTCAAAGGTCATTCAGTGTGGAATTACAAGTAAAATGGAGTGATTTGTCTTATATTCTGACTAGAGGAAAACATGCTGCTTCAAGGAAGGGAAAAAAAGACTTCAGAAGTTTCATCAGCTGCTTAGCTTTTTGCAGAATCTAAGCGTATTTGTTCCATATTCATCTCATTTAGCAAATATTTAACCACTGTTGAAAAATACTGAACATAGTGGAAGAAAACCTGTTTTATTACAAATGGTATTATCTTACAGTTGTCCTTAGTACTAATAGTATATTATCTTATTCTTGGCCTTATTTATCTTCAATATATTAAATCCTTGCAAGAGATACAGAGACAAGAAACAATTGCCCCTTGTGAAATACTACATTCTAATAAAAAGAATTTCATTGAGTACCATCACAATGACCAGTGAGTGCCAAACAACTCAGTCATTGTGTGCTCCAGTTACATTAAAAATTTCATTAGGTATTGAGTTCATCAGGTACAAATTGGACAAGTCCTTCCATTCATAGTCATGCTTATAAATTACTGGTGAGACATACAGGTGAGACCTAAGAGGAAAACTAGACCTACAATTATTTACATATGTGATCACAAGGCTCAAATAAACCTTTCACAAAAAATTTTGCCACCTATTGAGTCACCCTGATAGCTTCACCTGAAGTAACTTTTCCTCAGCTTCATTCAGAATGCAGGAAATTTCAGGTGTACTCCTAATAGAGCTCTTTGTCTTTCAGTAGTTGGATCATTTGACATATTTTACCTCTTTTACCAAATATTCATTTGATTAATTGGCCATTCTTTAGAATCTATTCGTATATCTTTCCTATCTAGCTGACCTCTCCCATAACAGACATTCAATGAAATAAAAAATAATGATTACAGACAAGGAAAGATAATGTCTTAGGTTCATTATGCCTGTCTTCCAGTGGATTTACAGACAGTCATGGATATGAATGTCACATACTGTGATATTTATTAGCAAATTTGTAGAAAAAATTTAAAGAATAGCCATTCATCATTGTAAAGCTTGTTCAAGAAAAGGAACCATGTCCAGTGAAGATTCTACTGGATAAGTTTGCTTCTTTGCATAGTAGATTTCTTATCATATTCATTCATATTCATAGCCATTTTTGTCTGGACTGTGTAAATCATAGAAAAATCATATTTGTGCCTAAATTATCCCACACTCCATCCATTGTTAATGTTCCAGTAATGTGGAACACACTGGGCTTTACTCTATACTGTAATGACCAAATGTCATAAAATCATGAGCGGATATTCAGTAAAGACTGTTCATAATAAGAAATTTATAGTAAAAGGGAGGCTGAGTCCAAGTCCTTGATCTCAATAAACTAACAAGTACTTTTTTTTCTTTTTTCTCCTCAGTCTTGAATGTGTGTTGACTGTCACCAAGACATTTAACAAAATGTAATCTAAGGTGTCTTGTATGCAAAAAATTCAATGGGCTTCACACCAGGATCAAACTGAAGTTTTACAAAGCTGAAAAAATTTAGGGGATGGGGAAACTGCTACTTGACTAGATCTACTTTAGGATGTAAAGATCCCTCTGTACATATTTTACTCTGAGCAGAAGTTGCTGTTTTTACCAGGGGAGCCCAGTGCAAGTAAGGATGATGTTTAGAAAAAAACCCTTTGCATCTAGCTCCTGTTTTCTATTTCTATGGTTTGGGGGCCCAAAATGCACTTTCATCTTTTGCACAAGCTTTCACTAGTCACATTTCACTCAAGCCTCTCAAACATCCTTCAATTTCTTCAGTTTTTGGTGGATTTTTTTTATTTGGATGATTTTTTGTGTAGGTGAGGTTTTTTATAACGAGCTATGACTGGATTTGCATTTTGAAACTTTCTATGCAGTGTTACATATGAATCATGTCAAAGCTTTTATTTCCACTTACTACCAAATAGATATGAAAGTAAACACACAAGCAATAAACACGCTTCTTTTTAGTGGAAGTACACTGCAGATGGAATGTAGAATTGATGAGTACACAGTATCAGCAAAGAAAAATTCTATTTCATGTTTAGGACAACAAAACTGAGGAAGATCTTTTACCTAAGTAGTGTTCTCACTGATACCTGCAATGTAACTGTATAGATATCTATTCCTATTATGCTTTTTATGTATATATATTCCCCCTTCACTCTTCCTACTGCTCTGCTTTGCTCTGTTATTTGTTTATTTTAAATAATTATGAGTAACACACAAATGATAATACATAAATTCACCATTTTTTCAGTTTCCCTTCCCATCCCCTCCCACCACCATTTTTCACCTTAATACAACAGGAACTATGCGTCTAGTGTTGGAATAGAAAACTGTCAGCTCAATCCTAGTAAGAGTCAAAATCAAACTTAAATGAAAAATCTCTACTATTTCAATTGCTTGATCACAGCATTTGTCTCTTTCCATTCCAATAACGCCTAGATGACAACATGAAAGAAATACTTATTTTGTACATCAATCTGTACATCAATAGCTTTCAAGTAACAGTTGTTCCCTCTGCCCACTAGCTCCTAAAGATCACATCTTAAACAAACATGATTGATTTTCATATTCTAAGTTTTTCCTAAACCTAATTTAGATGCTATGGTCTACTTTTCATCAGTTTTTGGTTCATGCCTCTTATTCAGAAAACGTTGCAAAGAGCAATCCCTTCACCTTGACAGTTTCTTTATACTCAGGTTTGCCTTGCTGGCTTTTCCCACTACTCGTCTCCTCTTACAGTCGGAGGTGTTCACAGATGAGGATGGTCAGTTTCCAATCAATCTTAAAGAAGAAGTTTACTTGCATGTGGCAAGTGTATTAAGCATATCTATCTGTAGTTATTCTTTCTGCTAATGAGTTAAAAGCATACAAAGGGAAGGTCTGTACCAATTATACCAGCCACACCCACTGAACTAAGACACTCCTTGTTAATCACAAGTAGGAAATAGAGATATAGATCTCATCTCCTGTCCATAGGAGATACAATTTTTAGGGTGAATTCCTCACAAAGGGTGCATTATTGAGAGGATGCTATTGGAGCATCACAGAAGTATGCACAGAGACGCCTGCTTAGAACTGAAAGCCTAAAGAAAACCCATCCCGTGCCAAAGCATCTGATACAATGCTCTCAGGAGGACCAAACATTAAAGAAGTCCATCTACCCAAGATAAATAGGCCTACTGGAAATGCTGTTGGGTCTTTACTACTGATTGCAAGGAGAATTTAAATAAAGATTTGACTTTTTAAAGCATTTTGCAGTCTCTAAAACATTAATGAATGCAAAGAAAGATTTATGCATTATTGTTTGAAAGCTTTATTGGCTGTCTGTACAACTGCATTTAAATAGTTAGACAAGAAAAAGTATGAAAAGCAGCTCCAGTGAAAGCTAGTTATGAAAACATTTCACAGAAGAGTGGTTTCCCAATAGACTACATTGATATCCAGAAGTCAAACTAGTTCAAATGCTGTAGAGGATAGAATGTTTCATACTTGGAATATTCATGAGTTCATTCACATAAATCCATCATCTTGATATTTACAAAATCCTTGAAAATTAATTGGAAAATTACTAGGAGGTTCTTTAAATTTTTTTTAAGAAAAGCACAAATTTGTCAATTCAAGAAAAAAGTCTTACAATAACAGTATATACACAATATATTTCAAACTTAGAACACTGACTACATAACTTATACTTAATCTCATGAACAGACTAAAAGGGAGTTTTTTTACTGATTTAAAAAGTTTTGGGTTTTTGTTTGGCTCCTTTTGCTGTGAGATTTTTGTTATAGTTTTGGGGGTCAGGATTTTTACGTTATAGATGGAATTTCTTCAGTTAAAACCAAATTGTAAAGCCTTTTGATGAAAAACAAGAGGGTCATACTCAACGCTTGTCCCAGAATATTTGCTGCCTCCCACTCAAACTCCTTTTTGTTATTTACTCACATAAAACAGCAATATTTAGAGCACTAATTCACAGGTTCTCTTCTTCCACAGACATCTACCAGTCTTATACAGCTGTGCAAACTTGGACAACAGAGATGATGTAGCACCCTTGTGGATAATATGTTTTTTAAATAAATTAAATTTAGCTTTGTTTGTACACGCAATATTCACAGTACACCACCACATAAAATCAGAGTGGGGACAGAGAGAGAGAATGTGTCAGCATTGGTGGAAATCACTCATTTAGTTCTGTGCAATGGGATTCTCCAGGCAGCAAGCATGTAAACAACGGTTGCTATTTACATTCCACTGGAAGATGCAGAAACTGTATTTGTTATTTATAATATTTATGAAATTAAAGCAACAAGTTCAGAATGTCTATACAAATGTCTGCAGTAAATTGATTCTCTAGTACTTCCATTTTGAAAAGTGGCACCTGCTATCTTTCCTTTGTGTACATTAGTTCTCTTTCAATTATAAGCACCAAAAACATTTTTACTCCTCAATTTGCACAAGACTTATGAACATTGAGATAGAGTTCAATGTGCCCATTGATTAAATTAGAGCACTCCACTTGATGTGTACAATTCACAGTCTAAAAGAATCACAGATGAAATATTGCGACAGCTACTAATGAAAATGATCAGTCCTTCCATTATTTGCTGTAAGTACTTCAGCTAGTTTAATATTTTTCAAGGCTCAAAAATATTCAGGTTTTGAGATTATTTTAAGACAATTTTGAGAAATAAATCAGGCAGAAAGTCCAATAAATATATAGCAAGAATACTGATTTAATAACATAACACCACTTTATGCATAAAACAAAAGTTCTTGGTGCTTGGAATGATTGAGAATTAGTGTTTATTTGGTTTTCCTCAATTTCAGATGGCCATTGAAATTTTTATTACATTTCAGAGCTTTAGCAGCTCTCCCCTTTGAGCTCCCCTTTGTCGCACTTTTATGCAAAGCCACATGACACAAATTTTTCAGCAAGAGTACCAATCAACATAAATAATCTATTTTACAGAAACTCATTATACGGGGAGAAGTGCATAATGAATCCTTTTAGTTTGTTCAGTAAATCAAACTCAGTCAGGTCTCCATAAAAATATACCAGTTAACAAACCACTTTACTGACAAAATCAGCAATTTCATTAATCTAAGCTGATCATTTAATCTGAAGTCTGCTAATAAATCGAGGAAAAAGTGCCTAAATAGTTTGTTGCAGTGATCAGTACAGAATAATGCAAATTCAGAGACATTCTCCAAAAAATCTTGAAAGTATCACATATTTTAAATCTTTAGGGATTTTCTTCAAACTTGAGAAGTTTAGAAGTTTATAAAAAATATATTATTTAACAATACTATCGTTTTAATATTTTTAATCTAAATATGTCAAATTTCTATATGCTAATATCCTATGTGGTACACAGAAACCATAAAAAACGTTCTATCTAGTTACTCTCAGAGTAATTCATATGCCTGCGAAAATATTGTGGTTTAACCCACTAGGAAGATAAAAACCAAACAGCCCCCCCATCAGGATGGGGGAGGGAATTGGAAAAAAATGAATTCAAATGTATGGGTTGAGATAAAGACAGTTTGATAGGACAGAAACTGAGGTGAAAATAATAAACATAAAAGAATTAGAATTAATTAGAATTAGATTTAATTAGAATTAGAATTAGAATAGAATTAGAATTAACCAGTGATGCACAATACAATTTCTTACTACCCCCCCAGCCAATGCCCAGTCAATTCCTGAGCAGTGGTCCCAGCCAGTTTTCCTGCTATAGGCTGAACATGATGCCACCAGGTGTGGAATATTCCTTGGGCCAGTTGGGGTCCTGGCTGTGTCCCCTCCCAACTCCTTGTGCACATCCAGCCTCCTCACAGGTGGGGTGAGCACAAGAAAAGTCCATGACCTAGTGCAAGCACTGCTCAGCTGTAGCCAAAAGGTCAAAGGTTGGACTCAACAACCTTGCAGGTCTTGTCCAACCATACTGATTTTATGATTCTCAAGCAACACTGTGTTATCAACACTATTCTTATCCTAAATCTAAAACACAACACTATACCATCTCTTTAGGAAGAGAGTTAACTCTATCCCAGCCAATACCAGGACAGAAACTCAACATAAAAATAGTAAAAGAGAAGTGTGCAGGTGTACATAAACAACTCCCATACACTGTTTCATAATCCGTACCTTTACTCTGATCTTGAAAGATTTCCTCTGCTCAGTTACAGACAGAATTCCTGGTATTATCCACTAGAGGTTACACAGCTGCAGGCAGGCCAGTCTAACTGCTCATACAATATTTATAGTTCCACTGGCTGCTCAAAGATGGATGTTACCACAGTGCTCTTTTTGAGCATACCTAAATGTATCTCCTGGTGCCTCTGCTTCTTATGCTTGTCCATTGAAATTTCCAAATGAAACATAATGAAGGGAAGGTGTTGCAATTAATTAAGATATCAATGAACCCAGAATACCCATGGATTATTTTGTCAAATAGCGTATGTTCATAAATAATTATGAAAGTAACTATTAATTTTTATTCTAATTAAATTTTTGTATTAACAATTAGAATTACTCGCACAGAATCTCAATTTAATTTAATTAAATCTACTATTAAAGCATTGAGATATCAGGTAAAATAAATTAAATATAAAGCGTGAATTAACACTGATAAAATTTGAATAGTGCTACAGTACTTTGCCTTGTTTGTCTTTATAAATGGGTTGTTAAAAATCAGCTATATCTCAAGGACATTTTACCATTGATAAAGCCAGTGCAATTGAAAAATTACTACAGTTATATCCATTATCATTACATAGTTATCATACATTAGTTAAGAATTTCAGAAATGCAAATGCCTTGATACGAGTCTTTCAAAAATTAATTTCATAGAATATGCTGAGTTGAAGGGAACTCAGGATCATTGAGGCCATGTCCTGGCCCTGCAAAGGACACCCAAAGAATCACACCACATGCCTCAGACTGTTGTCCAAACACTTCTTGAACTCAGACAGGCTTGGTGCTGAGACTACTTCTCTGGGTAGCGTGTTCCACCCTCTGGGTGGAAACCTAAACCTCCCCTGACTCAGCTTCATGGCCTTTCAATGAGTCCTGTCACTGGCCACAAGAGTGAAGAGCTCAGCACCTGGCCCTCTCATTTCTCCTAGTGAAGATGGAATGAGGTCTCCCCTAAGTCTCCTCCAGGCTAAACAAATCAAATGACCTCAGCCCACTGCTCAAAAAGCTTCCCCTCAAGGCCCTTCACCATCCTGGTGGCCCGCCTTTGGACTATTTTCTGGTATTGTGGCACCCAAAACTGCCCCCAGCACTCGAGGTGAGGCTGCCCCAGTGCAGAGCAGAGTAGGCAGAGTAGGACAATCCCCTCCCTTGCCCAGCTGGCAATGGTATGCCTGATGCCCCCCAGGACAGGGTTAGCCCTCCTGGCTGCCAGGGCACTGCTGACTCATAATCAACTCTGTTTCTTGTTATTCCCACAAGAACATTGCTGTTCAGTGTAGTCAGCCTTCTGCCTCATCTGCCTGACTTGAGGCATTTGGGAATTGCCTGCTTGTGTGCCTTTAGAAGACGATGTTTAAAAATTGACCAGCAGTGATGACCCCAGCATCTGCAAAAACATTTTCCCAGGGGACTTGACTTACTAGTCCCCTGAGCAGCCCAAAGTCTTCTCTCCCCTTGTCTAGAGCTGAGGTTTTGCTGGTACTTTTCTTCCCATCAACAGAGATTTTAAACTCCATCACTTCATGGTTGCTGTGGTCAAAACAGCCACCAATCTCCACCTCGCTCACAAATCCTCTCTGTCAACAAGCAGCAGATCAAGGACACCATTTTAAGTCAGCTCCCTTTTGACATGTTCCATAAACTTGTCATCCAGATCTTTTAGGAATCTTCTGGCCCCAGTTTTACCAGTTGTGTGATGCTACCAGCTGATTACTGGCAAGTTGAAATCCCCCATAAGGACAAGGGCAAGTTGACTCGGAAGTGTCCCTTAGTTCCTCAAAGGATGATTTGTCAGTGTCACTGTTCTGGCTAGGAGGCCTATAGCACACTCATATATGACATCTGCAGTACTTTTTTGCCCCTTGATTCTTATCCAGAGGCTCTCAACTGTGCCACTGACAACTGCCTTCCATACATTCTAACCCTTCCATGACATGCAGTGCCATTCCCCTGCCTCTTCTGCCCTTCCAATCACACCTAAAGTGCCTGCACTTAGGAACCATCCAACAGGCCACTCCAGTCACAGGATTCATCCCACCAGGTTTCAATTATGCCAGTGATGTCAAATCTCTGGGCCAAAGCTTTGAGGTCATCTTGTTTTCCCTCATGCTGCCTCTTTATGAAATAATGATATTTTACCCAAGTTTTGTGGATAAAGACAGGCATACTAGGCAGCACCAGGGGAAAGCTGTGACACTGCAGCCAAGGCTGGAATCCATTATATCATAAAAGGGAAACATTGATCTTATAAGAAAGTATTCTGAAAACAGTTGTTTTATCTTGATGCTACTTTCATTTTTAACCCCTATAAGGAGAAACTTACTTCCACATTCTGGGGTCCAAACTATGATGGGTCTGAGGAAACACAGAAGCAGCATAGAAAGAGGGATCAGCAAATCTTGTATTGATAAATAACTACTACATAAAATAAAGATGCATGTATACCATAAATCAATCCTTGCCATGACAAGAAAATATAGAGGAGTCTCCAAAACTCAATGTTGTTGAATGGTATGACCAATGGGAACTCAGGAATACTCTGAAGTCCATGATACTGACAAGTACAGAACTGTAAGAAACGATCACAAAATTGCTTGGGTTGGAAGGAACTCTAAAGATCAGTTTGATCCAGTCCCCCTTCTGTTCACAGGGACATCTGTCACTCAACCAGGCTGCTCAGAGCACCATTCAGCCTGGCCTTGAACACTTCCAGGGATGTGGTATCCACAGCTTCTTTAGGCAACCTGTTCCAGTGCCTCACCACTCTCAGAGTAAAGGATTTCTTAATATCTAATCTAAACCTACACAGTTGGCATATTGGGCCCTCTGTTCCCCTCAGAAGGCAGTCACTAACAACTATAATCCTACTGTTTTAAATACAGCTTTGTAATCCAAAGAATTGTTAGAAATACTATTAGTCATAATTCTGAGTGACAGATGAACTAGGTGTTACCTCAGCTGAGTGGAGACCTGCAGCTGTTCGAAGAACAAGGCACACAAGTAGTATTTACTAAAAACATGCTCCTTTTACCAACCAACCAATCAACCAACCATGCCTTGCCTGCAAGTGTAGGTCATGACTGCACTCCTACCATTCTCATGCATGTTTTTGGCACTGCCAGCACAAACAAACACTTCCACGTTTAGGACACTTGGGCTTCCACAAATTTCCAGTACTAGAGATAGGACTTATAGAGGAGCCTGGCTAATGCTATTGTCATCAAGCAGACTACTGTCAGTGAACTTCAGACCAGTTAAGACAACAAATTTAGGGTTCCCCCAGCTTCAGGAGTGGTGATTCCTTGGTGATACCTTGGCAGGTAGGGGAAGGAACATGTTGACTTTCTTTTTCTTCAGCTTCACAGATAAAAGGTTATAGTTTCATTATTTTAGCATCTGAGATAAAGTGTATAATTTTTTCCTGTCATTTTTTCTTCAGAAAATCTCTGTAGCATGATCTTTTCTCCTCCCATATACCCCTTCTAACCCTTACTTTTTTGAAATTTTCATCATCTATTCTGTGCTTTTCTTCATTTTAAAAATGCTCCCTATAAGAACTCAAAAAACACGTTACTATAGTAAAATGGTACTAGGTTGCAATGATTGATTTGACCACCTTTAAAACCTTAGGAGAAAAAGATTTAAAAGACACAAGAATGAAAAAAGCATCCTAAAATAGTCCATCAACAGCACTGTGCTATTCTTGCCAGCATAAGGTTTTTCATTTTATCCCTAGAAGATTGAGAAAAATTCTAACTTGAAATTATAGGGGGAAAAAAATGGAATTACCTCCATCAAGACAAATGACAGCCAGTTCCAAACCCAATAGTTTTAACATACCAAGAACTTTCAGGGTGGAGTTTGACAGATTGGCTCACTATACACTGTGCTAGCAGTTCTATCTGTAACAATTTCTATTACAACTACAGGTCACAAGTATTCAGGGAGCACATTAACTTGTACAGTGTCCCAGTTATTTCATAAGACACACTATCTGGCAGAAATATCTTCAGAACACACTACAAAAATATCAAAACCAAGACTGTTTATGGCTCTTATGTGCCAAGGAGTGGGAAACAGAAATCATACACAATCAATATTATTTCCTAAATCTACAGCATAACTCCTAAATAGCTGAATTGTGCTGCTAAAATTAGTGTTTTACAACAAGAGACTGCTAAATAAGAGACAGAATAGGATGATTCATTTAGATGAGATGCTATACAATGAAAGTATACAGAGTTCTAGATTATTCAGTTTCATTTTCAGAAAATTTACATTCAATGTCTGATTAAAAAAAAGAACAAAGCTCATTCTGCTTCAGATATTTTTAACATTGCACTGGTCTGCACAAACCTTTAGCCCCAAAATATTACAGAACTGACCTCTGTAAAAAATAAAATGTGTATTTTACTGTTAAATCATTGTTTGCATTATGTTATCAGATTGTTATAGAAAGCAAGCATGCATCTTGGCCAATGTGCTGCTGCTGCCGAGAAAGTAAAGGGCATGTAAAGATTCAAGTTGTGTTCTACAATGCAGACATCTATACAGAGATTACAGACGCCAGTTGAAAGGTTTCCAATTAAAATTACTTGCATCATTAATAAAGAACTTCTAGTCAACACCATCAGGTTCTCAGCTACTGAGATACTTGGTACAAAGATGGTCACACTAATATATTTCAAAAGTGGTTTTTAAATTTACTTTTGGTTGTTTTGTGGTTTGTTTTGTTTTGTTTTGTTTTGTTTTTCTAAATCAACTTAAAGCCATAGTTTCAGGATACAGGCCATTACCAAACAGGCAATGAACTACCAATGAACTACCACAGTTGCACAATATACAGCATCAGGAGAATGGCATACAACTAATTTATGCTGCTCAAAACCAGTTTTCTAGCTCCTGAGTGAAATAACGATGGGGGAGTTAGTATCCTGTCTTCTATAGAATAGATTTTTTTTTTCCTTTCATCCTTTCAATTAAAACTAAAGCCCATTACAAAAAACCCCCACTTTTTACAAAACTTCCACAGCAGTCCTCAAGTACAAGCAGCAGAGGATCTCATTTGAACAAATGTAACAACCTGTTCTTTCAGCTGTGTTTTTTCCCTTTCCTGAAACTGCCACAAGCATTTTACTGCTTTTTGACAATAAAATTGCACCATAGCATACAACATACACAAATTTCAGATGCATGAGCCTTTTCATACAGAAATTTCTAACTGGAAGCCTTCTTTCTCCTTTGCTTCTTTCAACATTCCCAAGTCATTGTTTTCCTAAAACAATGTGCAAGTCTGAATGACAATATTGGAGTTTTTGTTTTCATAGAATTGCTTTTAGTTTAATTCTACTGATATGTACTGCTGTATACAAGCTTTTGCTAGCCTGTCATCTGTAGGTGAAGATGTGACTGCAGAGATCCATAAGTAGGGCCTTTTAGATGGAGCAGCCAAAGTGGTCTTTCATTAGAGAGGCAAACATCTACCTCTTTGGAACTAGATAGCATTCATTTTCCACAGCTAATTTTAAGGAAATTGTCCTTGAATATCTACTGCCACTCAGGGAAAACAAAAAGAAAATTGTAGAGTGGACATGTTATGTTAAAGGCACAGGGAACATGTGAAACAAAAGAAAGACACAAGGAAGTCTCAATTACTTAGTCTAATTTCCTTTGTTATTTTCAGCTTTTGTTTTTCTGGCTAATACCTTATGACTGAAGTATAAGATCAAGTTTTAATGACAATAGCAGATTAGTTTAAATTTACTTCCTCTTTGACCTGAAGCTATATTAAAACTTGGATATATTTTATTCCCAAGTCAAAGCCTATTAAGAACTACAAGTGAGTTTTTGCTAAAGCACATTAATACCTCGAGATCCTGAGCTGGACCGTGGTTTATTTCTCAGCTGCCAGACTGCCTAGGGTATGACACAGGTCCAGGGCAGTGGTAGAAGGATTAAAACAGCCTGATATAGAACAGATATTTTTAGCTTGCAGGAGATCATACAGCAGCAGAAACTACAGTAGAAAAGGGACATAGAAAATAGTTTAAGAAAGTGCATAAGCCTCCTCAAGTAGCACATTAGAATCCCCCAAACATCATCTGGCTGTGTGGACAGGAAAACACTTCAGCTAGGTTGTTTTATTAAGTATTATTGACAGAAAACAATTGAGCCATGTCCCTGACATCACACTGAGAAATAGGCTGAAATAGAGGAAAACTGCAAGGTATGAAACTCATAACTGTAAGGAAACAAAAAGCTTCCCAAAACCTCTATGTCTCAGTTCAGCATTTGGCAGAAAACACCCCTGTTTACAGGTGAACAGCTGTTGCACACTTCCCTGTGGTATAAAAACACAGCTATTAAGTAAATGTAATTTGGCAGAGGAAGCCACTGAGGCTCCCACCAGTTAGCACATACTGAGACACTCAAATCACTTGTGTTTCATTAGAAAGCTTTTAAGCTGGTTTTGGCATTCACAGGGAGTTACAGTCAGAGCAACCCTGCTCTGGACAGCACAGGCAGCATGTGAAAGGTCAGTAGTGGATTTTCTGTATGAATGGCAATGAGGCTGGTATCCTGACACAACACACTCAATAGTAAGGCTCTCCAGGTGCTCAGAGGAAGGTAAGACTGTCAGATAAACAATTTGTGTTTATATGTCATTATTTGGTACCCTCAGGTTTGATCAAAAGCTGCTGACACAAACAAAAAAATACATTGAAACAAATGTGTATCTTATCAGGCCCCACAATTCAATCACTGCTGCAGAAAGGTTTTTTCAGCCAGAAAGATTCACCCAAACGACAGTATGTAATTAAAGGTGCAGATGTCAAGACAAAGTGGTCCTCAATCCTCTTTCACCTCCACATCACTTGAATGTGGAAAAGCTATTCCATGAAGAAAGAAAACCCCCCAAAAATTACTCTTTCTTTATTGGAAGTTTGATTGTATTTAGAAAAGAGAGAAGTTCCTTTATTAATTCTAGATAGATGAACTGCCTATAGATGATTTGACTCAAGATGATTTAACAGCCAATTACCGGTTAAAGATGGAATAGCATCTACAATGCATGACAGACGTTGTAATGAGTTACATCCTTGAAAAAAGAATTCATGGGCCAGATGTTCAGAAAACACTACTTGTATTATAAGGACTTAAGGATTTTAAAAGTGCTCTTCTTTACACTTCCTTACTGCTTGCTTTTAGGAGTTACAGAGTTTCATTTTTTTTTACAACTCAGGAAAGAAAAAACACTTTCTTATTTCCCTTGCTAATTATTTCGTGTAGATACTGTAGACTGTATCAGTCACAGCAAAGTCAATAGTAAAGGAACATTTAATGACATGCATGACCTCTGAATGCACATGATCCTGCAAGTAGATGGTGTGGCATAAAAGGTACTTAATAATTAATAAGTGGAAAAAAAAGAAGAAGCTATAGTAGCTGTTGCAATAATTCTTTAAATTAAAAGAAGTGTTTTAATTTTCTTCCCTTTTGGAAAAGATACCTTACCTTATCTATTCTTTAACACAGTTACACAAAGGAAAATTTCCCCTAGGGGGAAAAAACACAGAGGAAACAAGTTGGAAAACATTTTCTTCAAATCATGTTGAATAAGTCTTTGACTTAATCACTTTTTAAAATTATGAACTATTCAATGAGTGTGAATGTTATGACATTCATACATTTCAAAAACCATTGTAAATTTTCTTTCTGAATGAGAGAGACAGAAGAAGGAGTGTAAGGAAAGAGGAGCAGACAAACAGCCCAATAATTAACTGCATTTCCCATTATGCATTTGAACACATGCAGATTTCTTGGAGAAGGTCAATAATGAACATGGATTGAGCATTAGTACTAGATATAATATATGGATTTTCAGTATTTCTTTGTTGAGGGATGGCATTTTGTGTTTTCTGAACCCGAGTGTTTAATGTCAAAGCACTGTTAAAAATATATAAATCACCCATCTGAAAGAAACTCAGTGCTATCAGCCCCACCTATCATTGCTAAGATGACTGTCAGCCTTCCTTTATGAGAATCTCCCTTACTCCTCTTTCTACACTCAAAAAAGCAGAAGTCTTAGAACTCATTTAATTATGACTTAAGTTAATTATGGCAATTAACATGAGGATACACTTGATTGTGAAGACACTGTAGCCTCCAGTCTGACAGTATCTGTTCCATTAACCCACTATAAATTACACCCTCAGGAAAAGAGATCAGGTTAGATCTTCATCATAAAAATCCCCCTCCTCTTTTAATCACTAGTGGTATATTTCCATACATCCATTCCAGATGCACATATGTAGAGACATAAATAATAGATATATATGTATATACATATTTATGCATACAGGCATGCACATTTATATATCCCAAGCAAGGATAATTTGTCCTTTCATTTGTAGAGAGTTATAAGATTTTGCATTCTCTAACTTACCAGTTTTAGTCTTATTGCAATGTTTGCATGGTGACATTCAAGAATGACCCATCTTAGGAATCAATAACAAAAAATGTTTTGTGCACCCATTCAGAGTCAATGCAAGCTCACTACCATGCTCCAGCTAGCTGGCTCCTTGTCTCCAAAACAGACCAATAAATTGGGCAAATGTTGTTTGACAGATGTAATGAAACCTTCCTAACACATTTTGGTTGGAGCTTTGGTTTTTGTTTGGTTGACTGGGTTTTTGTGAGGGTTTTTTTTGGGGGGGTAACATTTTGTTGTTGCTGGTTAGGTGCTTTTTTATTTCCAATGATAGCTCCTGTAGAAAGTGCTGGCCTTGTTTCATTCAATGTTTATTTTCAAATGATAAGTTAGATGAAAGGGCCCATTCTAAGGCCAAGTGCATATGAGCTCTCTATTTCACTACCTGTTCCTGGAAGAAAACTTTAGTAATGTTTTAGCAATGTTTCCAATATCAGATTAATAGATCCTTTATCACAATTTTTAACAAAACCACAGTTTTGAAAGCCTTTCCAAGTACTTTTCAGGGACTACTCATACAGTTTTCTTCTGTAACTCAATCAGACTTGTATGAAATGTCAGTCCACAGCTTTAGTACATGGTTATATCACCAGATAAGGTATTTCCAAATGGGAAGTGCTGCCTGTCAGTTGGATAGGCTGGTTTGTTAGCTTGAGTCCCAGGAGCCTGAGACAGCAAATCATCCATTTTAATGATACCCCATGATACTCTACCACATGCAATTATATAACTCTTTCTGACAAGATCCCAGGGCATCAAATCAATCATGAGTAACTTCCCAGATTTCAAAATATTACTATAAAACTGCAGTGTGTAGCAGGTATAAGCACAAACAAAGCCAGGTGGTTGCTGGGGTGGAATTCTGTCAGGTTCCAAGAACAGTTTGCATTACAGATCTACTGCTGGATGCCAGGTGGATGTTTTGACCTGAATGCACTGCCATACATGGAGGCCTTACATTTGGTTAAAACAAAAATTACCCTGCACCACACATTTTATGCTTCACATGCACAATGCTTGTTGGTTCATTGCACAAACAAGAACTCAAATGGCTCAATACCAGCCATATTCAACATACTAAGTCACATTTCACTCGTGGCATAAGATGCTTTATCTGAGAAGAAATACCAGCAAAATCACTGGCCAGACCGCATCACAGTGGTTTATAGCCTAGAATATATCTAAGTAAACAAACCGACTGGAACAAAACAGAGCTGGCCTCATTATAGCCTTCATGTATATATCACTGCACAAATCAGGTCTGGAGTAGACATCACTGCAACAGCAGCATTCCCTTCTACATGCAACGTGTAGTACCATGGGCAACTGGAGGCAGATTTAAGGTTATACTGACAACTAGAACTAAGATTTCCCTCATTGTAGACAGTCTAAGACAGCCACCTTAATTTAAAATACTTGGTTTATTCAGAGCGTATGTGTTGTGTAGTATGCATATACATAAAAGCACCTTGAAGTTTATACTTTGATAGAAATATTTATGAGACAATTTTGTGCTCACTCTTTCTTTGATGATCCTCATATGAAGGTATGTCATGATTAGATAATCTGCATCTTTTGTTGAAAATGTTGATTTTCCAAATGTTTGTTTGCCTAAAACTACCAGAAGTTTGGTAGTATTTTTCAAGTACCTTCTTAAAATTCTTCTGGTAAATTTCTTCCCTGAAGTGAATGATTTATTTGCTCAAGTGGGCAATGAAACTAGTAGCTCTAGGATAAAGGACTTTAGTCGCATTAGCAAAAAGATCCCACTTCAATGATTGAGGTAGGGGGAAAAAGCTACTGCTATAAGATGCCTTCATCCATAAAATAAGGAAGTAGAAGATGTGTACCTTTTTATATTAAAATCTAAACTAACACTGCATAGTAATTGCACTTGAGGTTTGCAATGAGATAGACGAGGTTTAAATATGATTTTAAGATTAAGAATAAATTTTACAATAGTATTAATAGAACACCAATTGAATAGCTACAATTCAACTATACAAACCACCCACTGGCCTCCAAGGAAGACAAAAATTAACTATAGCAACAATAGCCTGTGAGAAGGGAGCCTTGATTATCCAAGCACACACTGGCCATCTGATCTCAGATGCTGGCAATATGTAGTGCAATTATTTGGATAATTATAGTATTGCTTGCTCCCATATGTTTCATTAAACAAACCTTTGGCTTGTGAACAGGCTGTAAGCAGACCTGTCAGAACCAAAATGGAGGTACCTGAACTCTTAAAAGGGGTGGCAAAGCTTAATGAAAGAGAATTAATGGCAACACATAAACCCAAATATCAGCTAAACCAGAAAGGCCTCTGACAGCTTAGCCTCAAAAATACACAAGGTGATGTCAAACCAATGCAGGTAATTCAGCAAAGTGGCATCTTTTGAAATTCAGCAGTGGACAAAATTTAAAAAAACCTCAAAACAGTATAACAACTATGAAATAAAACAAGGTTCCTTCTTATGGAGCCTTTCTCAAGAAGGAAAAACTCAAGAATATTTAGAATTATGTCTGTTGTCTCAGAAATTGAGTTAGTTAGTTAATTAAATATCTCAGATAGTAGAGTGTTTAAGGAAAATTCTCAGTAGAATGAGCTACTCATGTTATCTTAACTGTATTTAGTATTGATGGTAATTGTTTTAACTGAGCAGAGAATATGTTACTTCAGTGAAAGTATATCTCACTTTTTCTTTAAAGAGGTTCCATTATGGTAGACATGTTTTATGTAGACATTTTGCATCTGGACTAATACATTCACCTGTCTCTTCCCTCCTACTCTGGAAACAGTGCATGAGTTAAAATAGTAGAACTTGTGAAATTTAGTCAGTGTCTACATTCTGGATCAGTATTGTCTTGTTTTCCTGGAACAGTCTCTTTATCCCCAAAAAAATTTTACCAAGCTTGAACACACAGAGGTTTTTCCCTGGACTGTCCACCAACAAAATTTTATTCTAGGGTATAGCTTTCAAATTAGACTGTTTGTAATATTTGTGCAGAGAAGCCTTTATGCTATATTTATCCACTTTCCTCAAGGCTGTATTCCCACAATAAAAGAAGCTTATCTGCCATTCTGCTAAGAAAAAAAAATTAAAATCCAGAAGTGATTAAATACATTATTGAATTAATGCCTATATGAATGTATTGATATCACTGCCAACAAGTGTAATGTAGGCTTAGAAGTAATTTCTTGCAGATAATCAAAAAACAGCCTTCAAATGGGCTGGGATTCAATTTAGAGGAGTGCAAATCTTACAGAAATAAAAATTCATAGTCTAATTTTGTTGAATGGATTGTCAATATAAATTGAGAGAAATACAGCACTTTTGCATGCTTGAACAGTTTGTTGTGGCAACGTGAAATATTTTGACATTTTTAGGCCATGGTTCTACAATTGCTTTATCATCAGATGAGGTACAGCTGCAAATTCAGAGAGATCTACCACTGCATCAGCCATTATGGACTCCAGCCATATGCTCATGTGCCAAATTGGTACTCAAACACTCTCCATTGGCTGGCTATGACAGTTACCAGTTGATCCAAATGATCTTTAATTGTCATGTTGCAGCATATTGATCACGCAAAACTTGGTGGAGTGCTCTGACTTGTCATTGTGTTTGGCATAAAGCTCTGTTATTATAGTTTGTTACTATTCAAATGTGGTATCAGGTGTCATTTTATTTTCTTCCAAGAAGCTGATGAGCCTGGGCACCAGAATGGCCTGCTGCACAGACCATCAGCATCTGCTCGTGTCCCAGCATCCTACAGCACAGAGGATTTCCACAAGTTAATCCTTTCTGCAAACCTTTGTTTTCTTTCAGATTTCAGTAAAGAGCAGCTCAGCGGTTTGCCCTTATATGAAGGTCTAATATCATCGTTGTGACAAACTAAACAAGTAGCTATTTTTATGACTCAAATGCCTGACAAATTTTCTTCCTGTGCCTAACTGGGGGGGAATATATCAGGCAAATATCAAGAAGAGCTATTGCTTAAGACACCCTTGTTATCTTGCCATTACAGGCAGGTTTGCCCTGGTGCCCTAGATTTTGTCACTTTTTATTTGATTCTGAGTTTACCAATGAAACCACAAATTTTAGCAGCTTTGCATCAAGCTTTCATTGTGCAAACAGCAACTAAATAGCTCTAACACCCCACGTTACAATTACCAGCATGTTATGAAATTTCATCCTTATAAAATACTTGGATCTTTTTAAAATATAGCAGTTCATGAATAGCTCTTTGAAAAGTGACTAGTCAAAACACTTTTTTCCTGTTAGGTGGTTGAAATTAAGATCATACAGCTCATAATGGTTATATCAAAACACTACCAAATTTTAAGTGAAATATCATCCCAACCATCCTGCATTCTAATGCATCTCTAGATGACTTCCTTATCCCGACCATTTGGCAATAAGCAGTTAAGTATTTTGTTATTTCAAAAACACGTACTCCACAATTGAGAAAGTTGCAATCTTACACTAAGTACAAAAAAGAACCTTCTTTACAAAGACACTATTTGAATCAGTATTTCAAACTGAGTTTCCAATTTCTCACTATTAATATTTCATATAAGGATGTCTAAAAAGCTTAAAGTCAGAAGGCCAGGAGTCAAGTACTGCTGCTAGCTGGATCCAGAAAACAGTCTCTAAATATAGCACTTAGAATTCATTTAGTGCCTCCTGTCATGTCACCAGCCCTTTATGCTGGAAATTACTATTCTAGGGAAGAATGCTTGCCAAATAGTCACTTCCTTTANNNAAAAAAAAAAAAAAATCCCTTGTTATTATTTCACATAAAAATCCCATGCTTTTTCTTTCAAGATCACACAAACTCCCTGTAAAGGGTACAGGCTTACATGAACATTAAATTAGACCCCACTTTTTTCTGTCACACATTGTTAAATGAATGTCAAGTGCCTGCAGCACTTTAGGATTAGGGCTGTTTCATTTTGTCCACCAAGGGGCCATTTCTGTTTTCTCCTACTCCTCTTTCTTACACACCTCCTCCTCACTCTTTTCTCCTCCTGTTGTTACTCCTCCCGCCTGGTCAGATAGAGCCATGACAGTCCTGTGGGCAAAGAAAGTGAGAGTAAAGCCCCCTCATCTGTGAGAACAAAGTGATTCCTTGCCTTAAACACGCTGAAACACTGATCCAAGACTTAAAATAAACATCAGCTTTTCAGCAACTGCTGTAATAAGTGCTACACAAGAGTACAGATAGCCCTTATCTGACCACGATAACAATGAAACACCCATGGTCACAGCAAATTGGAAGAGATGTTCTTGGTTGAAGACACTTATTCTTGAGTAGTATAATAAAAATAAAATCTGATTTGACAGTTATGTCTGCTTTTCACTGAACTGCTAAAAGACCCTGAAGAGAAAAGACCCTCTGAACAACTGCTTACATCTAAAACCACTGAAATAAAATCTTAAACAAAAAAACTCCCCTCACACACAAAAACTCCTTACCCAAAAACAACAGGAAGAAAATCCACTCGAAAAGGTAGAGTTCACTGAGTGCTGCAATTCCCATACAACCTTATCTAGCTACTGGGTTTTTTTCCTAAAGACACTGAATAAAAGCAGAAGTAAAAAGCATCAGAGAAAACCAATACTGCTTAGTCAGCACCCAAGCTTAAGCAAAAAGGTAGTTTATCACATTAATGATTTTTTTTTGTTTTACCCCCAACTTCATAATACACCATAAGGTCACAGACAGGAGGCAAAACAAAAATGAAAGCTGTTTGTCGAACAGCTACCTGAATAATCTTACAACAGAGAACAAATGTCTCCAATCAATAGCAATAAGCATCCATTCTAGAGCACCTGGGATCCAAAGAGGGATGTTACTCACCTCTGTGAATTTTGCTGATAAAGCCAGGTCATGCCTTTCTTTAAATAGAGACATTTACATTTAAATAAGACATTTACAGAGAGAACTATGCATTTTCTTTCTGTTTTTCAAGGCTCTTTGATACACTGAATTTTCCCCTAAAAATTAAGACCTAAATCAAAAAGTAACTAAATATTAACCACAAAATTATTCAGAGTGACACAGAAAAGTCATCCTCAGAGAAAGAAAGTAACTGAAACAAGTGAAAACACAAACCTCCTCCACTGTTAATAAAAATTGGCATTTTCTTCACTATCAAGTGCTGACACAACTACGGAAAAATCAAAAGCAAAAACTGATGCTTTATAGGGAATTTTGGCTTGCTTGAAGACCAGTAGCTGACAGCTTAGCAAACAAGTTCTAACAGAAGCTTATGAATTTTAATACTGACAGCAAACAATCTAATAATATTCCCCACATAGGCTAAAGCTTTACCTTCAGGCAGATTCAAACACCGCTAAAATACCAGAAGTTACAGACAGTCTTTCATAGCTCTCAGTAGAAGTCTAATGCTCATATCTTACCCAGCTGTTTAATGCTCAAAAGGCTGAAGGCAGCTGCAAGGTACAGTCAAATACTCTGAAGATCACTGAGAAAGATGTAACTAGCGCTTGCAGCTGCTTTGGGCAGGAGTCTAAAGCCGACGTGTTTCTTGAAATGGGGATGTAAAGAGATTTTCGGGTATTTGCAACCTCACTTGTACTGGAGAGTCCTGCATCAACAAGCATAATTCATCTGCATAATCACTACAACTCCAGTACTTCAGCTCAATCACATAGGCAGCAATTCTAAGAAAGACTCAGCTGCTGCATCTGCATAGCTCAATTATACACGAGTTGTACAGACAGCAGGCTTGACAGTGGTTGAGTGCCACGAAGCTGGCTGGGGAAAGAGGGAACATACACATGTAATACTGGAAAGAAAAATATCTCAAGTACATGAAAGTCCAGGGTTATGTTAGTAAATAAACACTCTAATTTCAGGGGCATAACTATAACATAGATTTAGGTTGGGAAAGAGGACAGGTTACTCAGCTGTCCTGGTATCACTTAACATATTTAGACCCCATATACAAATTTAAAGTACTCTAACTTGCTTACCAGAAGCTTGTATTTCATAGCTTGTGAAACTGTTGAACTACCTCCCATTAAAAAACAACAACAACAACAACAACAACAAAACCCCTAAAAAAACCCCACAAAAACACATGAAAACCTTACATCTTTTTAATGCAGTAACTTGACCTCACCTACTAAATTAGCTCCTTGTTTTGCTCTCCAAGAACCTCTCTCCCTTAAACGGCTTTTAAATAACACACCAACTCACCATTTCACCTTCATTTAAAATTGGTGAAATTAATTAGACTCAAGGACATTAATTAGAATCAGATGATGAGATATCCTCTTTGGGCTTGTTTCTGTCATAGCAAGAGTGTAAGAATGAAGTCATATTTGTAAAGAGTATTTGGTCTGATGAGCATCTCCTTTAATGTTCCTCTACCCATAGATAACTAAAGCTTGGAAAACTTGAAAGTAAAAAAGCTTGACAAAAGAATGGCCCTCCTGCATAACAAGTTGGCCATGAGCCAGCAACATGTCTCTCTAGCAAAGGTGGCCTTCTGAGCTGCTGAGCATTGCTAATAGGGGGGTCAAAGTGGGGGTCCTTCCCCTCTACTTAGTCCTGGTAAGACACATCTGGAGTGCTAGGTCTAGTGCTGGATTCCCTGATACTAGAAGTAATTGGGCATACTGAACAAAAATCCAACAAAGAGCTACAAAGATGATTAAGGGATGTAAGCATCTCTTCATATGAGGGAGGCTCAGGTTGTGGAAGCTTGGGGTGCTCAGCCTGGAGAAGGCTCAGGGGGATCTCATCATGTATATAAAAGTATGATGGGGAAAGCTAAAAATAGATGAAGCTGGACTCTTTTCAGCATTCCCCAGTGACAGGACTAGAGGCAAAAGGCACAAATTAAAATGCAGAAAATTCATTTTAAATATAATAAAATATATTTCTTGTGAGAATGTTCAAACACCAGCACAGGTTACCCAGGGAACTTCTGGATATTCAAACCCTAACTAGGCATGGGTCCTAACTTACTCTAACTGACCCTGCTTTGAGTAGGGGAAGTTAAATTAGATGATGTCATGAGGTCTTGGCCATCCTCCCATGTTTTTTGATAAGTCTGTAAGGTGGTATGATAACTTCGAAAAAACTCCTTCTGCAAAAACATAATAAATGTGAACCATTCCAAATATAACAAATCTTTATAGCTGCCAGAAAAAAAAAAGTTCCTGCATACAGAGAACTGCTCTTTGAAGTATTTTTGTACCTTTTAAGGTAGAGAAGTCAAACAAGCATGTTTTTAAAGGAAATGACAGAAAAATGTCTATTTTCAAGCTTGTAAGGGAATATTAAATTAGCAGTCATATAATGAAACAAAGCTCTTTAACTAATAATCTTCTTAGAGTGTTGCAAATCAAGTTTACTCTTTTATAAAATTCAAGTCTGCAGGGATTATTGAATGTGAAAATTCATTTAAACTTACAATGCAAATATTCCTAAATATTCCTCTGAAGGCTTCTCTCAAGGAATTTCTGTGTTTGGGTTCCACTCTCTCCTGTGTCCTATATTCTGTATAACCCAACTGTATTAATTACAGAGGGTAAAATATCAGCCAGCTGCATATTTAACCAGAGTAAAAGAAAATACTTTAAGAAACAATCATGTTCATTGTTACAGCTAGATTGTAAGATTATGAGATGTGATTGAAGTTATTCTAGTTTTCACTTCATGATATCCATTAAAAGTAGGACCATCTTGGGAAGTTGTGTCTTTTCAGAAATATATAAATAATGCACCTTGTATTACTATTGCTGTTGAATATTGTTGTCTGAAAAAATAGTTTACTTCAGGAGAGAGCAATTCATAGTGCCCAAGACTCTAAGTAACAGTCTACTTAAGTTTTCTCATTGAAGATACATTCTGAATATTTGAAAATAGACTCCAAAATAAGAGGATGAAACTACCTATCCAGAGACTTGTCAAGCTTTCCTGTGTTTCAGCAGCAGAGAATGAATGACTTATTCCTGTCTCTATTGAGGTTACTGGCAAATTTCCCATTACCTTCAATGAAAGGAGGAACTGTCACTGTGGGTCTCTGAGGATGAGAGTTATTCATAACAATAAAGCAATGTGGATCACTGTGCAAAAAAGACCAAAGGAGCTGCATCAAGAACACACAGCAAGACGCCGTGTTGTTCATTTCTCTCTGAAACCCTGTGTTGTTCAATGTCCCTTTTCCATGGAAGCCAGTCTTCTTGAAAGCCTGCCTGCCAGAATGATACCTCACAGGCACACAGTCCAAGATTCAAATATTTGAGGAGATGTCTGATGTCTTTCTTCTTTCCCTTTTCAAAAGAAATTAGCGACATCCAAATAAATAGTACTTGCATATGGCCTTTAATTAAATTCATGCTGCAAAATAACCCTGTTGCCAGGATGTTGTGTACAGTACCTTCCTTAGTCACCTTCCCAAAAACATTTCTGTGCATGGTGATAAAGCAGACAGTGGCTCAACTAATTGCAATCCTGGTTTTATAGTTACTGAGGCTGAGGCAGTGCAGTTTGTTCTTTTGGAAAGCTGTGAAGCTTGTGTTCCACTAACACTTCTGATGTTTACTTCTATCCAGGAAGGTAAAATGCTTTCTCCTAGTGCCGTTAGTCCAATAGCTCCACAAAGTCTAGGAACCTGATACAATGCCAGCATTGTAAACTGCTCTAAGACATTTACAACAGAAGCAGACACGTATGCTCTAGTTTTCTGTTGCTTTCCACCTCAATCCTTTATGTTGAAGTGCCAATGTAACCCTGCATATACTGGCTTCTGAAAGTACCCTGGTAAAGACTTATACTCACTGTTTAAAGAAGAGCATAAACTCAAAATGTTTTAACTGGCAAGACTTCTGTTTGCTTGTTTGATGTGAGAAAATAGCATAGAATTTCAAGTAGTGAGTTAATGTCCATGAAGGAAATTTGAGGTTATTTTAAAATTTAAATTACCAAGGGAGAAACAAAATTCAGACCCTGCTATCTGTTTACTTTTTTTTTTTCTTTTATGTAGAGTTCAAATATGGAGGGTCAATCAAAAAATTTTAAAATTACATGTCAGGTTCTTTCCTATGTTGTATCCTGTGTGTCACATCAACACCAAAATTTACTCATGCACTTCTTGGAAGTGTTATTGTATGAAGGTTTTACTCTTGAAAACTTTCTAAAAGATGTTTAAAAGGTGGGAGGAAAAGTGATGACCCTACTCAAGAGAGAACCCTACAAGAGATCCATGATGATGTTGCAGGGTCAGCCACAAGGTTGTACCTGCACAAGGCAGACACGACCCAAGAGCACTTTCTGTCAGGGCAGGTCTTCAGCTGATTTCCATCATGGATGTAAAAGACGGTGATTTCTTCATTGCCCATCCCAACCAAGAAACACTTCACCTTTTCTTCAGGGCAGCTGTTCTACAGATGTGCACCAAGCAACTGTGCCAGTAAGAATAAAGGTGGCTACTGTGCAAAAAAAAACTACTTTGAAGCTTAAATAGGAATATTTAGGCCTATCATCACTTAGAAAGTATCTTTGCTGAGGAAATGCTTAGTAGCAATTCAGATATTACCACAGCAGAAATAAAGAGTTTCATTTGTTTTACTATGGCATTCAGTAATTAGCTTTTAAATCTTTCAAGGCTAAAATTTCCTTACTGCAATGCAATTACTATAGATATTACGTTATCCTCATTGTAATGGAATTTCATTAACAATACCATCTAAAGCACGAATTGTCTTACCACTTAAAGGTCAGTTACTTCCAAATTTGCCTATTCCATATTAAAAAAAAATAATAAATTGAGGTCTGTTGCAATTCCAGTTTTTAAAATATCTTAAGGTTGTGTGAAACTTACTTAATAAACAATTGGTCATTTGCTTTGGGTAGATGTGCTGAACAACAGTAAGAGACAATTTAATAGAAAATACTAGATTTATGTTTGGCATGCTTGTAAGCACAGTTTATACCTGGTAGAAGACAGTACTAGACCAGAATTCTGACAGGTGTGTTTATACGATTAGCATGCATTAGTATTAAATAGATATAGTAACTATATCTGTTAGTACCAAAAACTGAATTGTGAAGAAGCTTTCCTTTCCAGTTATCTTATTTTGCATTTTTTAAAGCTTTGAAATAAGAAAATCCACGCTAAATTTTAAGACAATCTTCATCAAAAAGAAGTTCATATATCTGTTTTAAATCTTTAGATTGCTATGAAAATACATCAAATGATTTTCTGAGCCTTAATTTATTTCCTTTCCCCCTCTGCTTCAGTCCTCCTTTTAACAACCTTTGTTTGGCTTATGACAGAATGAAGCTCATGCAGGCAACTCCCAGAAGATTAAAAGGCAAAATATTTTATTCAGGCTTCAAAACTCTCTTTTTGTTATTGTTATTAGATTCCTAGTAACTGATGAAATTTAGCTTCTTTCTGAACAATTTATCAGCATACTGAAATGTAAAAGAATATCTGCTAAATTAAAGGCCAAATATTCTTTTATTTACTACCTGAGAAAGAGTTAGAAATTTAATTAATTTCACAGAGATATGCAGGAGTGCATTATACTCCCTTAATTCTTTGGGGGGCCTTTAGAAAAGATTTTAAACAACTTTTCAACAATTGAAAGAATCAAGAATATGGTCATTGTATATTGAAAATCAAGTTTGAAAAAAAAAAGATTCATTAAGTAGTGCCAAAAATATTTTCAAAATCCGAACCACTTGGTTTCATTTTGCCTCTGCAGACTTTTCTAAATAAAGGAAATTTCCAAGATATCTAGAAGCCAAAATATTTTGTTCCCAGAATTCTGGAGGAGAATATATGAAACCAAGCAAGTTACTGAAACAAACACAAATTTGATAAATATACTATGTTAATAAATATTCTTTTTGCAAAAAAAAATTATTGTCAATGTTTTGCAAATATGGGTTTGCTTGTTAGTTCCATTGAACATAAGAATTTGTATCACTAGTTATCTGCTCTGCAGGTTTATTTGAAGCCATAGGAAAAGCATATTGCACTCCTTCCAAAAATTTAAGTGAATGTAGATCTAATGCCTTTATAAATTTGCAACTCATCCTGAATTATTTTCGATTACATTTAACCTGTGAGCAACAACTAGCACGTAGACTAATTTCAAAAACTGGCAAAGTGAGGAATGCATTGCATTTATCCTAATGTTTTCCCTTAGAAGTGTTGCAAAAACATTTTGTAACAAACTGAACCATTACTGAAAACTATGATTCTTCTTCCTTCAGCCAAGTTCTTTGCTTTGGGGACAACCTTTGAAGTTAATTGAATATATTTATATGCTCAAAAATTATTAATAAAATTGTACATTATTTCCCCAAAGCCACATGGATTGGTGGAAAAGCTAGTATGTCACAAGAAATGTCATTGCTTTATTTAAATCTTTATATAAACCAATTACCTGATGTGTGAGGTTGTCACATTATTTTGTTATTATTGTTGTTGTTATGAAAGCAGCAACAAAACCTGTAACAGAAGTAGGTATACCACTCAGTAATATCAGTATCACTGCCTTTTTCTAGAATGTCCTAAAAGATGGACATGGCATCTTTGAAGAAATATAAGAGCAAAAATACTTTCTTTTTTCAATTAACTCCTGTTTCATATCAATATGATGTAATAGCCGAATACAGAAGTGGTCTTTAGACACTTTGCAGCCCAGAGCATATTTCTAGAGATTTTCTTCTAAATAATGAGCTGTACGTAGCTAAGGCCTTTTGCTTGCTGTTAAGAATCACACTGTTCTTGTTAAAGGGGGAGGAAATAAGGATGAGGCAGAGTGAGAGGCAGAAAGGTTTGCAGGGTCCTTCAAGGTAGGATTTCCTATTCTTCTGCATGAGAGGCAAGCATGCTGTAGGAATAGCTCCAGAGAGTGGAGCAAGAGCAATGGAGTCAAAACCTGGTTTCCCTTGGTAGACATCTCCTATATTAAACACAGCAGATATTGTTACTCTTTTCTCGTGTTTGAAGAAGGTATTAGCTTCATAACTTCCAAGATTTTATTACAAATTGGCAATACCCTTCACTTGTTCCATAGATCTCTTCCTATTACAATTGAAATAACACAAATGATTTGCTTTTATGCACAAAATGAATGAATTTCGGTACATAGTTTTTAGAAATTTTCTGCATTATTTTTGCTTTAATAGAATCAATTTCTTTAGTAAAAGGCTTATACTGTTAACTTGAACCTTCATAAACTTTCAAACTTGTTCCTATGATTGTTTTTTCTCATTCGCCATTTCAAACTAATAGAGCCACAGTTCTGTCTCCTAAAACTTAGGCTGAATGAGACCAACCTTCTTTTCTGCTGTGACAGATTTTCAAGACAATCTCCACATCTGTCTCATCCCTTTGTTTCCTGCAGTGAGCAGAGATGTGCCCAGCCCAACGAGACTGCGGCACTGCTCTGCAAACACCTGAAGGCTGACTGTAGCCTCTTGAGGGATGGAAGGATGTTGCTACTCATCTATTTACTCCACTGTGTGTGTTTCAGCACAAAGCCGGGGGAGTGGAAAGTTTGTTATAACTACTGAGACACAAACTCCTAAACTCTGAATGGGTGTCAGTAGCAGGCAGGGAGTTGGAGCAGAAGGTGCATGCAGAGGGTACATCCTACATGCCCAGAGGCATAAACATTCAGTGTTATCAAAATTACATGTTCCCAAAATTGAAAGAAAATATTCTCTGGTTACCAGCTGTCCTCAACCCCACACAGAAAATTTGCTCAGTATAAATTTTCAGATGACAAAATACAGCAAGTACTGTTTCTTTCCTTATTTTCTCACTGAAACAACAACTAGATGCAAAAGCCTACAAGAGTTAAAGACCCAGTTTGAGAGAAAATCAGTGATTTTCCTAGGGCTTGCAGTTTCAAACATTAGTTCATCAGAATTAAATCAACTACTTACAGCCTGATCTGATCAAATACTTGCCTATTTTAAAGGATCTGTTTTAAGTTTTGAGGCCAAGTTTAATTATGCACCAAGTACTCTCTGTGCAATATTTCCAAATGAGCAATAAAACAGAAAGCACACCTTATGTTACTGAACGAAACATAGGAATATCATAACTGTAAACTTAGGACAATAACAAAGTTGCATTATGAAAAAAGTCACTGTAATGTGCATCAAATGAAAGTTAAAAATAAAATATCATGTCCATACTCTTAATTGCAATATAATGCAATATAAAGTAAGCTCCAAAATCTACATATATTCACATTTTTCATAGTATTTGTAAGCAATAGAAAGTAAACATAGTTTAGCTTTTCATCTAACTCACATTGCTGTAATCCAGATTAATTTAAGCACATAGAACTAGACTAATTAAAAAAAAATGCTAAGAAAAATTTGATTCTGTGCTGTGTGACTTTCATAATAAAACATCTTTTTATAATAAATTTTCTTAACACTTAAAAAAATCCCCATGAGCTCTCTTATGGCAATATAAGAAAATGAAATTGATAGAATTCTAGTTTAATTATTTGAGTTCATAATTGTTTGGTTCTTTCCTTATTTCATCAGCTTCAATTCAAGACTTGAAATAAATGGAGAAAAGGAGGAAAAGCTGCTTCTAACATCTTTCTTGATCTCTACATTTTTGCAAAAACAGTTTTTTCACCTACCAGCTTACATATCATTCCATACTGTGAAGTCAAGCAAAAAATTAAGAAGTAATTCTTCTTTATACTCAAATACAGCAGTGAGGACTCTTTCCTATAAATTATTTCAAAGCATGCTATGACAGGGCATATTGTACTTCAAGTCTTGACAGGCAATTATAACATTCGTACTTTCTGGAAAGGAATAAAATCTCACAAGATTTAAGTTCAGGTTACCTTCCTTATAAAACTCAGAAGAGTTTTTTAAGAATCTATTTTAAGCTTTTTTAAGAATCTATTTGATTTTCCATCAAAAATATGGAATCAGAAAGGCAAAATATTTATCACAGAATCTGTGATTCTGTTATATGCATTATTTATGTTAAATGAATTATACAGCTACCACTAAGTAAAATACTTAGCACTTAAGCATTAGCATGGTATTTTTCTTTAGAAGGTATAGCTTGATTTATATGTAATTCCTGTCTTTTCAATAATGCTCTAGAGCTTTTATGTTTTCTACTAGCTGTACATGTTATTTCTCTTGCCACTAGAGACAATTATTTTATGCCAAGCATAGCTGACCTTTTATGGTTTTCTTTGTTTTATTGCTTTCATCTTATAACATTATCATTGCCTTCTATCCTAATTTAAATGCAAAATCCATTTTTGGACAACATAAGTAAAAAACATTCAAGTTTTCAAATGCCAAAGTGTGTAAATAATCACTACAGAAATTTAAGGGTTGTTTTTTGCTAGAGGAATGCATGCTCCTTTCATTTTCTATTCTCTTTCATCCTTGTAGCTCTTGCTTTGAAAATCCATGTTTCCAGGCAATAACAAGGGCATAAAGTTATTTTCTGCAAATTGTGCAGTTCTAGCAATCTTTGTTTCTCTTAAGCATCTCTGCCAAAATGGTTGCATAAGCATTTTCCAATTACACATCAAAATGTTAAGCAGTTCTAATACATACAAAGGCCAGAATGCTGGGTTCCCTTGTGCTAGGTCTTCTCCACCAGCTTCTTATTTGACCCACACAGTTATATCACGTTTAGAAGAGGAGCAAGATGCCCTCTTAGTAGTAAACAGGTAGGTATAAAACAGAGAAGAAAAAAAAAAACAAAAAATGGAAGCAAAAGGGAAACATTTTAGTTTTGAAGTAAGACAGCTGTCTAGAGCAAGCCCACAGTTCTGCTCTCTGTTCAGTACAGCCCTTGCAGCAGCTGGAGTAAAAGGCTACATTTGCCTCTCACTTCTCCTCCCTTCAAGCAGGCTTCCCACAATTCTCCCGAGCCTCAATACCCAAAAAAGATGGATCTCTATGTAAATAGACTTCTAATATTTTAGAAAATTCCCCTTCCTTCTGCAGCCTCCATTTCTCATGTTCTCACAAAGACAACTTGGTATTTCAGTAATACCTGCATGATAAATTGCATAAGGCTTTTGGGTTGCGTTTCCTCTTCCGTTTGATCAAAGAGGGAGGAAAGGTGAGTCAGGTTTAGTTGTGACCAAAGCAGTCCCTTCAGAGGCAACTGCTAGAGCATCTTGGAGCCAACTTGCAAAAGAATCAGCAGCCACTTCAGCTGTGCCCCAGGAACCATCTCATAACTTCCCATGGAGAAGGGATTTTACCTTTTACCCATTCAGTGCAGCACGAATGGATGGAACAGCTGGTGCCTTCACTGCACAGCTAGTGAATTAGAATAACATTCCTATAGCTAGGCAAACCAAAACAATATTCCAAAAGGGAAGGTGCAGACAGATTGCATGTTAAAACATAATATGGTGTAAATAGAATCAATGTAATACACCAGTATACAGACTATCCTACTCTCCCACTATACTTAGCAAATGAAAAACTTTTGTGAGAAAAATCAGTTAAAACATTTGTTAGTTTACACAATCCTAATCAAGTTCTATAATCAGCCATCTGAAAACTACTGCTCTTAACCAGTAAGTTTCCTTTGCTGAAAATGAAGAAAAAGAAAAGAAAAATGAATAGGTTGAATTGTAGAAATACGTGATAGTGGCGGCTTTCTTTTCACCCTTTAAATACCTATCTATAACTCTTCGTATTTTGACTATAGCACTCCACTTTCCCACTTTTAAGCTTGCCTTTCATGTCCTTGGAGAAAATCTCATCACTCTTTCAGCTCACAAGAAAGTGTGCTGAAGCCAATGACAACCAGACTGATTTCCTTGCCAACTGATAAGCCTGTCAGCTTTACTAGATATTTCAGAATTTATAGCATAGATTGCATCTTCCTAAATTAAGAATTCAAAAACACATTTGTGTGTTTTCATATCAGCTGATGGCCTTCCATTTTGTTTATCCTCAGTACACAGTCTGTTGCAGGGAGTACAGTCAGGGAAAGCTGCTGAATTAATATTCTTGATTTTAAGTTCTACATCTCTGCTAGTTTTTGCTAGGGTAGAGCTAATTTTTTTTTTTTTTTTTTTTTTATTTTTTTGGCAGAGGCTGGTATGCAGTGATGTTTTGGTTTTGTGCTGATAACTCAGAGATGTTTCTGTTATTTCTGAGTAGCACTTACACAGAGTGAACATCTTTTCTGTTCCTCATCACACCCCACCTGTGAGAGGCCTGGGGGTGCACAGGGAGTTGGGGGGGGAAACAGCCAGGACAGCTGACCCCAACTGACCCAAGGGATATTCCAGGCCATATGATACCATGCTGAGTATATAACATGGGGGGAAGAAGAACAAAGGTGAGGAGGGCATTTGGAGCCATGCCATTTGTCTTCTCAAGTCACCCTTAAGTGTGATGGAGCCCTGCTTCTCTGGAAACGGCTGAACACCTGACTGCCCATTGGAAGGGGTAAATGAATTCCTTGTTTTCCTTTGCTTGTGTACACACTTTTGTCTTCCTTATTAGACTGTCTTCATCTCAGTCTACAGCTTCTCATTTTTCCTTTCTAATTCTTCCTCCCATCCCATCAGGGGGATTGAGCAAGGGGATCTGTGGTGCTCAGTTGCAGGCTGGGGTTAAACCAGGACAGCATAAATAAATTCACAATGAAGGAAAAGATTTGCAGAGCAAATATTTGTGGAGTGAGTACTTCACAGCACACATACAAGATAAACAGAGCAGGTGCAGAAATCAGAAAGTGACTTTCAGTCCAACAAGACGAACAAGGTCCTGAGCCCATACCATTTTGTGAAAAACATAAGTAACTCATCAGTATAATTTTGCAGACAAATTTATCAGGGTCTGAGAAACAAGACAGTCCCAGTCACCTGATGTATAATGAAAATACATGTTTCCTCTCATGTAGCCAGATGAGACATATCCTCTTCCTTTTAAAATGGTGGGGTTTTTCCATTTAACTTGAGCTATATTTTATTTGATAAAACTACATTATTTTAATCTTTGATTTGCTATGGGCACATAACCATCATACATATCTAAATCCTAGTGATACAAATGACATAAAATTTAAATAAATTCCTTTAGCTGAAAAGTGGAATATTTTTATAAATGCTGTATTTAATAATATTTTCCTAATTTTTTAATGTTTTACATTTATTTGTATTGTATATTACACAAAATTAAGACCCATAAGAGACTTAATTTTATAAAAATATTTCAAACAAAATATAACAGCAGTTAAAGAAATCTAATGAAGTATCATTTTAGTCTTTCCTGTATTGGTTGTTCATTTTCTCTTTTCCTCTTGACATTTACGTTTTCAGTATAGTCCTTCTGTCTTTTTGTGTTTCTTTAGTTACCTTTTTCTTCCTTCAGTCTTTTCTCTTATTTCTTCCTGCACTGTTCTGTCCCACTATTTTTAGTTATTTTACTCCTGTGCCTTTTTCAGCCATCATTTAAACTCAGCAAGAGAGCAAAACTACTTCACACAAGGAAAGAGCTGCATGGAAAAGAACAATGTTTTTTCTCAGTCCTCCCTAATGAATCTGGGGCTTTTTCAAGTGAAAATACTTGAAGAAATGATTTGCTGAAATTCACTAGTTTAGCAGGAAAAAGTTGCATTTTTCCGCCATTTAAGTAGTAACGTGCTTTAAAAATAATTCAGTCAGGCAGCACAATTATGGTGGCCACTTTCATGTATGAAAGTGATATTAAAATCGTAATTTATGGCAATCTGTGGTTTATAACTGGCAGACAGAGACCATTTCTGGCTTGCTAAAGAGTTTTTTATTCTTTTGTGGGTACATATTGCTTCTCAGAGTTGCAAATTCCAAAGGACATACACATGAATGCAAAAAGTTAGTAAATTCTTCTTGATCACCACTTACATCTATTAGTTACATGTTGGAGTAAACCAGTGACAAAAAATTGTTGTAGAAATACTACCTATAAAAAAGTAGGATGAAGTTTCAAGAAATATTCTTTGTTATCATTCATTTATTACATGCCTTGATTTTTATGGACTACATAGTTTAAAATAAAAATGTTTTGATACTGAAGAAGTTTTCTTAGATCAACTTCACCCCAAAAGAGAGGTTCAAAATGTTACAAGTGCAGAAATATGTCAATCCAGTTTGGATAATACTAAAAAAAACCAAATGAACATCCTCTTCATCTACTCCAAAACTGTGCTTTGAACATAATCTTTTAAGCTTCATAAGGGAAAGGTAATTCTGAGAAAATCAAGCAGCAAATATTTTCAAAAGTACATTTTCAATAATTGTATTGTCTTTAATACTCTGTAATTTGGAAAAATGTTGGAATTCCTTTTGCATATGTACTGCATTATCAGGCAGAAAAGAATTTCTGCCCTCAATGGAGGATAGAGCACTTAGACAAAGAAAGTCTTTGGACGCGAAATAAAGGAGAAGTACAGCATCTTTAGCGTATCCTAATTTAAAATTTGCAACTATCTTCAAGCAACATTGACAGTTAACTTTCCAAGTGTCTAAACATTTATTGTTCATACAATTCAGTATCAGCACATGCTTGGAGAAATGTAAAATCATGCATTATTTTAAATAGGATTATCTTCCCATACCCTGGAAAAGGATATGAATTTCATGCACTTTAACATGGCAAAGTAATTATCATTTTAAAGAGTTCTTGGTCCTGCTATTTCAGTATTCAATAAGGTGTATGAGAGCTGTGGAATAACCACTTTACATATAAAGTTTCTCTGTGAAATTCAGAAATAATGAAAAAATCATTCCAAAGGAAATAAGCGCAGGAAATATCTTCTGTTCTATTTCACCAAAGAAGCTATTTGAACCTTAAGGCATTTATCAAATAATCAACTCCCATTTTTATCTCTGTGTATTTCAGAGCAGTGAGGTTGATACACCTGAGATATCATCCAGAGGGACCTGGACAAGTATGAGAAGTGAGCATATGGGAATCTCCTGAGGTTTAACAAGACCAAGTCAAGGTGCTGCACCTGGGTTGGGGCAACAGCCACTATCAACACCGGCTGGGGATGAACAGACCCAGAGCAGCCTGGCTGAGGGGGACTTAGGGGTGCTGGTGGGTGAGAGGCTGGACAGGGCCCAGCCATGGGCACTCACAGCCCAGAAAGCCAAACGTGTCCTGGGCTGCATCCAAAGCAGCGTGGACAGCAGGTGAGGGAGGGGATTCTGACCCTCTGCTCTGGTGAGACCCCACCTGGAACACTGCATCCAGCTCTGAGGCCCCAACCCAAGCAAGTGCAGAGCAGGCCACAAAGACAGTCAAAGTGATGGAGCACCTCTACTATGCAGAAAACCTGATTGATTTGGGTTTATTCAGCCTGGAGAAGAGAGGGTTCTCGGGAGGCCTTTCTGAGTGAGGACTTTCAGTACTTAAAAGGGGCTTATGCAAAACATGGAAACAGACTTTTTAGTAGGCCTTGTCACAACAGGCCATGAGGTATTGACTTTAAACTAAAAGAAGGTAGAATCAGACTGTAAGGAAGAAATTGTTTACTGTGAGGGTGGCAAGACACCGAAGGAGGTTGCCCAGAATGGTAGAAGATGCTCAATCTATGGAAACATTCAAACTTAGGTTGGATGGGACCCTTAGGAGCTTGATCTAATTCAGGATGCAGGGGGACTGGATTAGATGACCTTTAAAGATCCCTTCCAACCCAAACCATTCTATAATTTTAATAAACAACTTCAATATATTTCATAAATTAAATAAGACAAAGTTACTTATAATGGCATATGTTTAAATGAATGGCCCACTTCTAGACCTCTGAAAATTATCAAGTCATTTTCAGTGGTAATTTAATGGAATCATTTTAACTGTGAACCATATGGTATATTTCTATATATTAGGTAACTGAGCCCAGTGTATTCAGAAACATAAATGTTATATTTCTCTCAATAAACAAGTCCAAGCACCTCTCTTTCCCTTGCTGGCTTACTTCATTATTTGAGGATGAAGGCACACACTACCTGGTTAAGTTAAATGAGACCTCTGAATCTCAACATATTCAAGATATTGAAAATAAGTCAACAAAAAAAATTCTGGAAAAATTGATTGTTTTGGTGGTCGCTCTGTGTCGCACGGCNAAATCTTAACACACAAGGCAGTCCCCAGATAGTTTTTGCTTTTGTGATCTATCGAGTAGCCAATTATAGTACATAATGTTCTAAACTCACGAGATCTGATTTCATAAAAGAGTTTCTGAGTTCTAAAATAAGCTCATATGAACACATATACTACAACCCAATCAGTTGAGAGCATTTGCTAAAATTGCTGATTTTTACATTACCATAAATATTTGTTGTTCCTCTCAACATAGTTTAAGAAAATTTCAACTTCGTATCACTTTTTTTTTTCACAATGAAAAGTTTTTTAGCTTAATTTAATCTTCAAGTAATGTCTAGCTAAAACCTAAGTTTATTTTTTTATTTAGCTAACTCTGAAAGAACCACATGAATCATCTTGAGGACTCTCAACTGCAGAAGTTTGACCTTAGCCATTTATGTTCAGTGCTGGTTTTGCCATGACTGAGATGCAGTTGTAAGTGAGCACAATTCTTTGTCTAGCACATGATTTTGGTCATGCTAAAGCTGGTCCCTTACACAGGAAGCAGTTAGCACACACTTCCACAGGAAGCAGTTAGCACACACTTCCACATCTCCTTCCCGCTTTGGTAAGTGTACCTCTGACAAAGATAACCGCAGTAGCACTATCATTTATTCAAACATCAAAGGACTATGCAGATTTTATTTGACATTTGTATTTTCCCAATATGTGAGGCTGATCAGCTTCAATAAAACAATTACAGAGCACACTGTTAGTTCTGAAATAGTTGTCTAGTTTGTCAGTCTTTCCTTAGGCAATTATGGCATTCTTTGATTTCACTATTTCTGCTTCATCTGGGTATTGCAGTGGCTCCCTTCCTCAGACCTCTTAGGAGGGCTATAACTGGCATCTATGTCACCAGCAACTGTATTGCCTCTCTTTGACCAAAAGTCATAGCAACAGCCATTTAGAGAGCATCAAGCACACTGGTATGTGACTTAAACTGTATACGTAATTTCTCCTTAAGAAGTTAGGATTATGACCTTCAGGATAAAAAATTGAAACAAAAAACCAACCAACCAACCAAAAAAACCCACAAATAAAACCCCAACCAACCAACAACAAAAAACAGCAAATAAAACAGGAAAGCAAAATTCAGACCTTATACTCCTAGGAACTTGCCTGTGACTTCAGTCAGAGGCAAGTACCAGTATTTGTTCCATAAAGACAAATTTTCATCTTTAACCTCCAGGAAGCATCTATTATTCAAGTTTAATTAGAGGAAAAACATCAATATGTTGTTGCAGCCATATGGAAATGGTAATCAGACATTTATTCCTTTGCTATATATAATATTTGATTCTCAGAAGACTAATCTTTCATTTTCCCACAGGCACATATTGGAGGAAAGATTTTCCAGTGTTCATAGTCTACTTATAGATGGAATTTGTATTTTCATTTTTCCACAAAGAAAGGAGTATTATCCCAACAAAATGCAAACTATATATCTGTCTTTCAGCAATAACAATGGAATAAGCAGAAGCTGAAAATCTAAAGTTGTTACAATACTGTCAGACTGGTCACTGCAAAAGACTCAGTTTCTTTTGCTTATGTCATTATTTAAGCCCAAATGTCAACTAAGCACCATGCAGCCCTCACTCACCCACCATCAAGTGGAATGGGGATGAGAACCAGAAGTAAAGCCTGTAAGTAAAGTTTAATAATTGCAGCAAAGCAAAATATAATCATAGTACATAGCAGTAATAGTAATAACAATAATAATAAATAGAACCCAAGAAATAAGGTGATGCATACTACAATTACTAATCACTCACTGACCAACGACAAAGACCATCCCTCTTTCAGGTAATTCCCCTGTTTATACACTGGGCATGATGTTGTATGCTATGTAATATCCCTTTGGCCAGTTCAGGTCACCTGTCCTTGCTCTCCCCCCAGCTATTTTGTGCACGTCCTCAATGGTAGAACATAAGACTGAAAAAAGAGAACTAGTTTTCGGCTTAGGGCAAATACTACTTAGCCCCAACCAAAACATCCATGTCTTGCTAACGTTATTCTCCTAATGAATCCAAAATGCAGGACTGTACCAGCTACTGTGAGGAAATTAACTCTATCCCAGCCAAAACCAGGACAGATTTCTTTTAACTAATTAATGAATTAAAGCACCACAGTGTCTTCTTGCCTAATCTGTTTATTTTCTTTTGAGATAAGAGTTGCTAGTTTTAGTGGTGTATGCATCCTGAGCTAAATCTGAGCATTACTTATTAGTCAAAGACTTTTCCTAGTTGACAGAACTGTGAAAAATGCAATTATACAAAGCTGATAGATTATTTCTTCCAAGAAGCAGAAACTGTCACATTTATTCAACCTGCATGTAGAAGCCTGCACACAATTACATCAAAATGTGAAGATATCATGGACAACAATTGGAGGAAATATTTTCAGGTTTTTAGTGTTTCCAGATTCTGCTTATATAAACAATATAGATTAGAAAGCACTACAAAGAGATAATGCACTCAAACAGAATGTATTCGCTTCTCTTCTAAAAAAGGACTGTAATGAAGTTTCCCTCTTTACCTGCCTGATTTTAATTTTAAGTGTTATCTTTATGGTCTCATCTCTCTTCCCTCAACAAAAAAGATGCTAACACATACCCTGAGAAGACTGAAAAAGAAGCAGGGGGAAGATGGCATGACCCATGCCATCCCATCTAAAAAACTACTGTGGTTGATAATAGCTTAAGTCTCTGCAAAATTTCCTTTTTTTTTTCTTCTCCACTTCTGCCAGGTGCAACACAAAGGAGAGAGCATGACCTTTACAAAGCAAGTGACCTCGCAACTGCTAAAGCTCTTTAAAAAGATACAAGCTCTCTCTTAAAATGAAAGTGTCCCACAGAAAGATGAAACACTTGTCTACTCACAGGACAGACAGAGTAGGGCTTCTTTCCAGCCACAGAGTAAACTGAACTTCCAGTCTCTGGGTTTGAAAACTTGGACCTGAAAATAGGAATGAACAGTCTCATAATGTCCCAGGAGAATATGACTTATTCTGCTGCCAGGTGACTCTCTCCTAACTGATTTCGAAAACCAGTCTCTATGCAATTAAAAGATAAATAAAAATCTCTTACTTATAATATAATAGAAGATGCTGTAATGATGGAATCTATAAATCCATTTATACATGTATATATGCAAAGAGAATATATTTGAATGCAAACTAAAAAATTGACATTTAAGATGGAAAATACAACATATAGGTGCATTTTTTTCTGCAATTAATGCCATACTAAAGTGTTAAAAGAAACATTATGCAAAATAACTTATCATTATTCTGGATTTGCTTTAGACATCTTAATTTGCAGTTTGGAGGTTGGGAGTCAATGTTTGCTTGTTTTGTTTTCAGAGCTAAATAAATTTGGAAATATGTAATTAATATTTGTACCAAAAAGCAAGACAAATATAGTTAAAAAGTACAACTGCAGAAAGTTTAACCTGAAAACTCAAGACCTGAACCTGAATATTTCTGTAGAGCTATTAGTGTAACACTCTGGTTAATATCCATATCATTTAGATAGAACAGTAGATACACTTAACATGTAGTTAATAGAAAGCCTTAAATTGTTATCATAGGGAAGACCTCAGAGAAAAATTGTTATCATAGAGAAGACCTCAGAGATAAAAATTACACATTTTCTCTTTTTGATGGCTAAAAGGTTTCAATAGTTGCAGAATGATTCCACTGTAACAGGTGGAGATTATCTAAAACTCTATTAAGTGGCTGTGTTTGCCATTTAAATAGAAGTTTTAATGTGCAATGTAGACACATGCTGGCCAGATCCATGCTCAGGCATGTTCTTAAAGTGCCAGGGGCTTCATACGGAAGTTCCTGAGCTACTAGATTAAAATTTTGATATCACTTGTCACCTTGGTGAGAGCCTACAACAATGAACAGACCCAAAAGATAAAGTTGCTTACTGGGTGGATATGAAGCCTTAGGGGGTTTGTTTTGTTTTGTTTTTTGGGGGGTTTTTTGTGGGTTTTGGTTTTTGGTTGTTCTTTTTTTTTTTTTTTGGTAATGAATTTATTTTTAAAAAGCACAGAACTCTTGGAGAGGCATGAGAATCCAAATGAAATTCCATCAAACTTCCATTGACTTCAACCAAGCAAGATTCACACATTCATACGGACACAGGCTAACACACAAAACCTTTGACAAAGGGTAAGCCTGCAAAACCAGCTGCTTAAGACATGAAAGATGCCATAAATAACATCATCAGAGCAAAATTTGCCCACTCTGCAATTCAGAAATTAAAATAACATTCTATCTATAGCATTTTTTGAGATGCCTGCAGAGCTTGGCACCAGAACTGAAACATTAAAAATCTATTTCAAAGCTATTGAATGAGTATAGAGAGGATTCTCTAGAAACAGCAAGATATCATCACAGACTAGCACCGGAGGTGGAACAAGCAACATTGATTCACAGACTTCAAAAATAGCCTCCAAAGAACAGAGAAGTATTAGCTGTCAAACTACCTATTGGGAGTGCTCTCCAGAGCAGTCAGAATCAGTCTCCCCATTTCATCCTCATTCTTTCCCAGGCTGGGCTCAAGACCTCACAGCTCTCAGTGTTTACAAGACCGCCTCACAGTTCACTCAATGGGCTTCAGCTTTTCCAAGCAAGACTGCCACCATTCCTCCGTCTCACCTCATCTCTGGTGTCATGACAGATAAAAGAATTATAAAAGAAAGGCCTCATAAAAATCAGGCCTGCTCTGCTAAATTGAAAAAATTAGTCTGTCAATTCTAAATAATTTGCAAGTCCGCATACAAAAATAATCTCGGTGTGAGAACTTGTTAGCATAAAACCTATTTCTGGGTTGGAAAACAAATGCACCTGTAATAACAAGGGATTTGCCCCATGAGAATCAGTAAAGAAAATATGTAAACAATCCAAGAATAGAGAGATTTGATGGACAAGTAGAATACCTTTTACTAACCAATAGAGTACTTGGCAAGAAAGCTATTAACCAATTAAAGTTGCACACAAGGTCTGTAAAAACTGTATAAAATGAGTTGATAAAATAAAGAATTGGCTTTTCCTGCATGAAGATAACGGAGACTCAGTTGACTCATTACAATACCTGTCTCTAGTTGTGTCATATTATTTCTTCTTGCCATCATCCGAATTTGCCTAACAAGGCTTTTCTTTGCCCTTATCTCCCTCAGTTCCCTGAAGTTATGCCTACATGAGAAAGTAGAAGATTCATAGGGTGAATTAGACCTGAAAGTCCATGTTTTTAGCAAATTTAGTATTAGTTTCACTGCTGAGGCAAGTATGTGACTCCAATTAAGTCAGGTACTTCCTGATGTGATATCTGTAATCTTCTCTTCATTTGGGTTTTCTATACTGTAAAGCAATAATTTAACATGAAGTGCTTTTGGCTAGAGAGCACACCACTAGCAAGTTACACTGAAATTATGTCCTATTGAATTCTTTTTGAAATGTATTTTACTATTTCTTCTGTGGGGAGGGGGCTATTTCTCAGAAGCACAGTAAGATATTTGCTATTCCCAAAGCGGAAAACTGCCTGAGAAAAATACCAGTTGTGACTTTATGAGCTTTTTTATGTGGGAGACAGGTCTAAGGTAATAAACTATTTAAACAGAAAATAGCAATTTTTTTTAGAAGTGACATACAGACAAAATGCCATTGTATTTTCACACAGAATATTTGCACACATAAAAAAGTAGGTCAGTATTAGATTATGATTCCAGCTATATTTCATTCTTAAATGTCTGTCACTGGTAACGAGTCTCCTTTTGTGTCCCTGTCAGACCTTTCCCTTAGAGAAATAAAATCCACGAACACCAACAAACATACAACAACAACACACCTCTTTTCCCACTCTTCAGTTTAATATTTTTTTCCTCCCTGTCTACTTCAATCTCCTTACTCACTCTCCAGTAGTCTTTATATCTCCACAGAACACTGTTCTTTCCTTTCCTATGCAAGTTCCCCAACAAGAAATCATGAAGGAAAATAAATCCATTACAGATTAAGATTGTTATCACTGTTATCTCTGACTGTTATGTTTAAGAAAATTTATTATAAAGAAAGCACAAACCTCACATCTGTACCTCCCCACACCACGGGAGAGATTCACATGTAAAATTTTGAGAAAGTCTGGATAGTCATTTTCCTGTATCATTTGATATGTGTATAATTTGAAGCCTGATAAGCTCAAACATCAGTAAGGTTTTGCATTTTATATTCTAAATAACACCACTGATTGTTCAAAATGTTTGGATTCCAAGACTAAAAAGAGTGAAATAAGGCCAATGTTTTATTTCGTTTACTAAATATACATTTTCTCCTGAAAATCAACACATCTGCAGAAGTACATAAATGGACTTATATACTTGAATGATCTGTCCATCATATCTTAAGATATGCAACGGTTATATACCTGTTACATTGTTCCAAAGTTATTGTGTTTTCAAGAAGAAAATCTGAAAATCATACTAATTTTCTCCAACACGTGGCCTTTTCCTACTTGTTTTGTTTTGTTTTTTTTTTTTAACCTATGTAAATAAACAAATCTTGTATTCCACATGCACTATTGATTCCCAGGAAGCTAGAAGTCTGGAAGAGATGTTTTACTTGCAACACCTAAAAGAAATATGAGGCCCTTTCATCCTGTGTTGCAGAAATATAATTTTCAGCTAATTATTCTGCTAATTTTCATGGAAAATTATGGACATGCTTTATTCGTGCATTTTTGTAAAGGCTAGCACATTTATTTATATATTTTACAGAGAATAAAAAAATCTATTTCCTATTTTGAAATTTGGGCGATGTATCAATTCATGTTTTTGAGAAACAAGTAAAATGAGTTCAAATGGGAAAAAACAAACAAACACCACCATCTCAAAAAAAAAAACCAAAACAACAACAATGTCTTGGTTTGGGAAGACAGGTATCTGCCAGGGAAAGTCGGAGCCTTCCTTGGAATGAAGAATGTAAATCACGCCCCTCCCC
>VXBB01012768.1:422230-435674 GCA_013399915.1 Illadopsis cleaveri
CCTTGGTAACTTATGGGGAAAAAATTCTTTAGAGGGAAAAAAAAAACCCCAAACCTAACCCCCAACAAAAAAAACCCACAAAAAAATCAAACAAGCAAACCTAGATGAAGCTATCTAAGCATTCGGCCCATTCTTCCATTACAGATTGCCGAGGATAGGTGAAAAGAATGTTGGGTGAGAGCTTAGAGTACAAACCCACATTTTTTTTCTCCAAATTTTGGTGATAAAACATGTCACACAGACATCCAGAAGATTTTGAAAGAGGATGTTTCTCTGCTGCTCAGTTACTCTGTTCTTTCTACGTATACTTCTATATACTCACACGTACACATACACAAATTCACACCTTTATTCCCACCTTTCTCCCATACATTTAAAACCAACAACCCCACATTGCAAATCCACTGGGAAGTACTTAAAGATAATTTCAAAGGTCTACAGTCACACATTCAAGAGTCAGGAGGCAGAGCAAAGTAAAAGTTAAACTTTCAGATTTATAGCAGTGGCTATCTCAGCAGTGCTCTTTGTGGTCCCATACAGATACAACAGAACTTATACCTTCCAGTACTTTAGAGTCAAAGAAATAGGCAACTATTTCTAAATCTACTTCATTTTTAAATCTTAGTACATTAAAATTAAGATAGTTACTAGAACAATAAAACTGAGGTCATTAACAGTTTGCCAAGAAGCTCAAGATCAGTGCTATCCAAGGTACCTAAAAGAACTACATAGGGAAGAAAAAAGATGGGAAAAAGGATTTTTGTTCTTTCACAAATAATAATTCTATATAAATTGACTGTGATGAATGCTGGTATTGAAGTGAGTGAGATTTAAATGCTACTCTCAGCAATTAAACGAAAACAGTTAAATAGCTGTTCTAAAGTTACTGAAGCATAACTCAAGTAAGTAATTAGGCAAGGCATAAAAATGCTACTTCAAATTTATTATATACACAGCTCACATCTAAAGGAATATGTTCTTTTGGGATCCTTTTTTTTCCAGTTCTGTTTCTTAGACAAGGATGAACATAAGAAAAATCAATTATATTTTGTTTCTTTGTTCTGCAGTGATAAACCAGACTGTCAGCTGAATATTGCATCACTTGTTCAGGAATCTGCAGGATTTGGAGTCCTAACCCTGCCTATCTTTCCATCCCATTGTGGACGTGAATATAGAAGGGTTTCTGTTAATATTTTAAAAGACCGTTTTAAGGAGGCAGGTGTCTCTAACAGAGGAGGTGGGGTGGTTTTTCATGGGTTTTCTCCTGACTTAACCACATCTCATCTTTTTCCTGTTTTTATGTTAGTTAAAGTATCTTTGACACAATCAGGTTAGAAATTCTGAATATTTATGCCTATAAGCTGTATACAGAAAAAGAGACATGGGCTATTAAAACCAAAATGCTCTACTGACAGTTCAAGATTTTCCAGCTTTGGTATTGATTTAATCAGCAACACTGTCTCCTTTGTTTTCCAAAGGAGTAAGAATACAGAAGATCACAGTAGGAAACATACAGTAAAGCTGAAGCCATGGCATAATATACTGCCATATATTGATTGGTGTGAACATTACTATAAGCACATTCAAAGCATTTATCTTCTCCTGCAGTAGCTGCCTGCAGCAATACTAACCTGGTGCCTCAACAGCTCGGGCACATCAAATGGAGAGAGCCAAAGGAGACTGGAAGATTTCCTCTGGATGATCTCCAAAGCCCAGGGTATGGCCTGGAAGTAATTAATTAAGCATACTTATTTGGCCTGAAGGATATTTATTAATTTTTTTTGTTTCCTCTGGAGCAACACACAACCAACTTTAAGCACCGACTGAGGTGCTATCTTCAAATTCATTCTTTATAAAACCTCAGCAGTCTTCATTTATTCCAAAACCATTTCCCAAAGGCAAAGGGCCTTTATGATTACTTTTGTTGACACCTCTGTAATCAAAGATTTCTTTTATTTTGTTGGAAACTTGTTGAGTTGTAGCATTATTCTTGCCTAATTTTAAAAGTGGCTCCAGATAAAGCTAACTAATAAGGATAGAGAAAATTTTTTAATAACTTTGTGAATTTTATTAAACTATGTGTGTATGAACCTGAGACAGATTTGAAAGACCAAGGTATAGGGGTAAGCCTCTTTTAAATTTCAAATGCCAGCAGCAAGGGATAGATTTTGAAGAAAAGCACTTCCTATATGGCAGGCACAGACAAGCAACTCTCTGTCAAGACATAGATGGCAGACATACAGCTGAATGCTCTGAGTTTTTACCAAGATCACTCAAATCAAAAAGGGAAACACAGAATAGACAAATGAAGGGATGGAAGTAACTCTCAATGCTCAGATTTGCCTCAAGACACAAATAATAAAAAAACTGAAGTAGGGAAAACCACTACCTCTTCACAAATGAAAAATAAAATCTCACTTCTTAGCTCTGTTCTTGAGACAGGTAGGATTAATCACTCAAATCTTTAAAAACTGATCAAGGAGAAAGACTAAGTAGGATTAAGAGATACTGGGAAGAAAATGATTAATCCAAAAGAAATTTCTAGCTTTATTTTGAGTTTAAAAGCAAGTCAAACTAATACCATTTCAGACTGAAAGAGGGAAATATGGAGATATCCTGATCTACATAATTTTACTATTCAAGCAGATTATCTTTCCTCCTTCATATTTTTAAACTGCATATGTACACAGATCATCCCTAAGAAACTCTTGAATAGAACTCAGTTTTCAGTTCTGAAGGCTGTAGTTTAACAGGCATAAGACAGGAAACAGAACCTTAGTCAACAACAATAATAATACCATGGCAGTGTCCATCTATTTCCTCAGGGTTACGGAACTGGATGTTGCATAGTACTCGGACTCAGCATACGCCATGGTGAGTGGCTGCAGTTATGGATTGCATATATCATTTTAGTTGTGACTGGTTAATTTGGTTTCAACAAAAACAATGCACATACTTGATACAAAAGCAATAATGTGGTTCAGCTTTCCTGGTGTGTTTGTGAAAAAACACATTGAATTATTATCCAGTGGATAAAAGTTTTATCCAGTTTTATATTATTTTAATTTTAATTTATGATGGGCTTTGAAATTTTTCATATGGAAACTTCTTTCTAAACCCAAGAATAATTTTAATTTAATTTCTCAGACAAAAAAATTTCTTGAGTGGCAAACTTCAGTTCAAGTATAATGTTTCTTTCTAGTAATGAAGAATATTAGATTCCAAGGAGAAGACCTCAGCACAAACTCTCAGCAACAATATCCTTAGAGGTAAAAACACCTAGAGAAACAGTCAAACATTGAGACTGATTGCCCAGAGAGGATACAAAATTTGTGTCCTTGGATATATTCAAAACAGTGAACAGACTGAGATGATTGGGCCAACTTTAAGCAGGGTGTGGGAACAAGAGAGCTTCAGAGGCCCCTTGCAACCCCTAACATTCTACACTTCCATGATTCTATTTTCGCTAACTCTGTGCAAGTAATTTTCTCCAAATCACTCTATTAAGAGAGGATAGACAAAATAATTGAAGAATTGAGAAGAGAAGCACAGGAGGAGTGAACTGGTTGCTCAGAGGTAATTGCTGAATTATTATCAGAACCAGAACCACCAGATAAAACGTGCTGACTGTAAATTGGGCTGTTTATTCAGTAGTATTTCTAGTGAGCATTTACTACTACGCTCTTGTTAGAATTGAGTCTAAAGCTAGATTGAAAAGCAAATAATGGAATTCACAGAAGCAAAGCAAGAAACATTGAAAGGAAATAAATACAGGGAGAGACATATGGAGTAATTAAGATTCAAAGTTCTCAGATTATAGGAAATCATGATGTGCTTTGTATTAAGAGAGACAAGCAGAGAGAACAAAGCTAGTGGAAAGAGACTGAAGTCAAACTAAGACATGAAGCAGTATGGTACCAATGGAAGAAGGAAACCTACAGTGAGTGCCTGGGGTGCATATGTGATGGAAGAATAAATTAATTGGAGATGAGAGTGTATAGTGACAGACTGCAAAAGAGATAAAACCAAAGACCTCCTTATGTACATCAGTTCTGCTGCTACAGAAGATCACATTCATTGAATCAATATGCCAAAGAGATACTAAAGAATAAATAAAATCCATTAGAGTTGAGAGGATACAGTTTGCACCAGTTAAAAAAACCATTTACTTAACTGAATAGGTTATAGTACGTTATTATAGCTGTATAATAAAATTGTTTCTCTGCATTTTGGAGTACCTGGATACTTGTTTTGTGAATGAAGTATTTTCTGCATACTTTAGAGCTAATGACCCACCTGGCCACAAAAATTCTTCCAGACATCCTCTAGTAAAATTAAATGCCTACCAGTTGACAGGAGAATTTGAAAAAGTTTTAGAGAATGAGGCAGGTCATTATACCAAAAATGATAATTTATATTTTTGAGCAATTGACAATGACCTGGGTGATATGTTACATGTGCATGTTTAGGATGACAGAAGTCAGATGTGCAGGATCTGTGCTATGGCAGCCTCTGTCTAGTCTCCTTATAATCATAAGGTATGCTTCCTCAATCTATTCACTCCTACAAATAACAGGTTTTAATTAGTGAAATTATCTGTTCTCTCATCAGGCTCCTATAGCCTGAAGTAATTTTCTGAGTTCTTTAGTAGTACGTGTGACTTCAAATGAACCTCATGTGTTGCATATTAGACCCTTCATTAAGTATGTTTCCACTGTCCTAACAATCTTTAAAAATGCTCATCCAGAGCCCTCCAAAGAATACAAATACTTAATTTTGCTATCTTTAGCAACAACTATTACAAGTGTCTGTGCTGGAAAAAAATCAGACAACATTCCAGCAGAAAAAATAATTCTAGCAAGCTGAATATGCGGCACATATTAATTAGTACCAGCTCTGTTCATCATACACATTATAGACAAAGGATAGATTCATGCTTATTCCAGATTCAGTCAGGAGTCCACCAATAATTAGTGTCCCTGAAAACATGGAGAAAAATAAATTACACTTTGGTTAGAACCATACTTCCTATCCAAAAGTATGCTAATACTTCCTACTTTTCTTGTTTTCTTACTTGTAATGACAGAAGAACTTGAAATGTTTATACCGGTTACAACCAGAGTCTTTGTATTTGACATGTAGTGGAACCATTTGATACCTTTCTGCCTACATCAAGAAAGAATGCATAACCAATACTGTAACAGTCCTCTGACAGGACTTTATAATGTGTTACTGGACCTATAGACAATCATAAGCAATCCTGCTGGCTTTAACACAAGAAAATAAACTAAGTGCATGATCATGGGCATCTACTTGATATTTTTAAATGCATGAGTTTTTTGGGTTTTTTTAAGTAGGTACAAGTCTGGGCCTTCATGGATTTTCACAACTGTAACACATTACTAATATGCATGGACATCCTCCCCCCACCCTTCACCCTCCTTGATTCCTCACCTTTACCATCTAGAAAAGACACACCCAATATTTTCCATATAGCATTTTTTTTGCAATTTTGGTGTGTACTCTCCAATACACAAATTTGAATTTGGGAATGACAAACCTTATCTGATGAACTACATCACAGTTCTGCCCCCTTAAGTGGAGACATTTACATCAGTCATATCTTCCAGGTCTCTCATTTCCTGAGAATGCATGCAGCTATTTTCTTTTCATTACCTATTTTTCAGCCAGCAGTAAGAACATGACAGTCTAAGATCATCTCAGCCACAGGTACTGTACAAATATGTTAATAAAAAATGCCATTTTTCTTTTTTCATTCATGCCAACCTGAATAGATATCCAACACAGTATTTGGATGGGCAGAAATTAGGGTATTAGTTTTGTAAGCCTTTGTAGAATATTGTTGTTCAGCAGCTTCTTTGTGAATCAGGAAGGTGACCCTGCAATCATCACAGCTCATCAAATTTCACTTAATAAGAACTCAAGAGGGCACAGGTGAGAAATACAGTGTAGAGGGATAACTGGAATGAATTTGATGATACTGCTTTACAAATTGTATCTAGCACTATTCAATTAGTTTGATGTGTTGAAATCTCAGCAGAAAAACTAAACAAGGGAAGATTTATAGGAAAAAGAGACTTCTCTCAACTATTATTGCTTAACACAAAAAACAAACTTTCAGGTCAAAAGAATTATGTCAGATAGCTTCTCTCATTCAAACCACATCAGCCAGTCTCACAATCTTTTCCCAAAAGCCAGTGCTTTACTCACACATCACGATGGCTGCAGCATTGCTATAGCAACTGGAGGGAGAGTTGCTAAAAATGTATACAATTCAATCATTCAGCAAGACTAATTTGCAAGTAGCTAATTAAAAAAAAAACAACAAAGAGATGCTACTGCTACACACCCCTCCACACCCTCCCAACAGAGCAAGCACACACACACACTTCTCACTCACCTGGCACTCTCCACCATCAGCAAAAAAGAGAAGTTTTAACTGATGTAATTGTAAAAGACATTCGTTTATTGGAAACTAAATGGTGTCAATACATGTTGGAATGACTGTTTTCTACCTCTCAAGATTTGTCACTACATCTACTCCACTAAAGCTTAACAAAGTATGTAAACCAAACATTTTTGGCATTGCAATAAGTTTTAAAAACTGTTTTTCTCAAGCCCGGGAGACCATTAAACTCCAGCCTTCAGAATGCTGCACGTGGCACATGACAAGTTTAGGTGAAGTGAGTCCTGTTAGTTCCAGCAAAACAGTGGAGGAAAATACGGTTAGAAAGCTTCAGTGCCCCTTGGAAGAGGGGCTTACTGGAGGTCAGGGTTTTGCACAGTAACACAGGGTCTCACTCAGTTCAGTTATAACTTTTCATGGGAACGTTCCCAATTAAAAAAAAAAAACAAACCAATAACAATTTATCTGGAAATTACCTTTAAAATAATTTAATTTTGTGTACTAAATACTATGATTTTTTTCCAACATGGGCACTTTCAAAACATTTGTTCTGCTACCAAATGTGCTTACATGAGGGCAAAGCTCAGATAAGGTTTTATTCCTCTAACTTTATACACATTGATTTTCCCCCCCAGAAGTTATTATATTTTATGTCTCATCTATTAGGCATAGAAGTTAAAGCGTCTCAGTCTTCCTGACTTGACTCTTCAAAAGCAAATTTGACTGCTCTTTTCATATACTAGAACTCGGGTGTCATGGTTTCAATGCTATGTGATCAATAAATATCACCTTCATCTATCATACTCAAACACCTACCTTGGTTTCAAAGGCATAATTAGCTGGAGTTTAAATACTTTAATAGTCAAATAATTTTTTTTGTAGCTTATTTTCCATGTGAGACCTCAAATACTGAATTATATTGCATAAAGTACAACATTCCATCAACTTTTTATTATTTTTCTTTCCGCTACAATAAATAGAGAAATAGAAATTTTTTTCGCCCCCAAAGTCCCAGTGTCATTGCCTAAATACTTATCAAGTATTGATAGTCTAAATACTGATCAGGCTGGACTGAACTTTTAGCAGAAAATGCTTTTAGTCATTTTGGTACAAGGGTGGCTTTCTGCAGCCATCAGCTGCAGTTCTGAAAGCACTTGAAAGGTGGTGTTCTTTTTTGATAACAGCTTGTGTGATAAATATGCCCATTGATACCAGAAACCTGCGAGCAAATGTTCCAACTGATGCCATGCATAACCCATAATTGCTTATTACTACTTCAGCTCATTCCAGAGAAGAGTCTCTCCAGCCTTTTCCCCCCATCACAAGAAGTTGGTAGCGCAGCCAGTGTTTTGGGTAGAGCAGACAGACTGGAGAGCCACAAGTGCCCTCTTCTGGATATCCGATGCTACTCCAATTTATCCATGGACCAGCACTGAGGACTGAGTCGTGACCAGATGTCTCAAAAGCTTTCTGCTGAAGTGTTTTGCATTCTGTATCCCTTGCTGAAAATGAAAAGGCTTCTAGAATTGTAAGCTTTTTAGTGCAGGCGACACAGACTAAAGAGCATCAGCCAAATAGCTTAATAAAAAAATACCTAGCTGTGTAACTAGGAAAGATTATTTACCCATAATTTATGGGCAATGTCTCTGTCAATATGCTTCTTAACTGAGTACAGAAAAATGGATCTTTAGTCCTAAGATTTTCCAATTATTAAGAAAGAATAAGAAGGGTCCTCCTTTTTCCTCCAAGTCTGACTTTTTTTCAATTTTTTCTCTTATAATATCAATAAGGACAATCTATATATGAAGGAAAACATTAGAATGTCAAAACTCAAACGTTAGTATATCTTATACCTAGCTACCAATCCTCAGTGAGATAGATAAAGTTTCTCAATTCCCATCTGCGATGGGAGTGTTCACATACTGAACCATCCACCAAATCACATCCATAAATCACTATGTGCCTAAATATTTAAATATATTTCCTTTAGGCTTAGATACATGCATTTGACAATCTAGGCATATACATTCACATACATTAAAGATTGAAATGCATGTTGTGCATGACAACACAGTTTACACACTAAATGATTACACGGCTACTGAAAGGAACACTATAGACATGGGTTTATTCTACAACCAGCAGCAATTGGAAAGTTATGAACAAAATTGAAACAAAATTGAGAAAGTAATTAAAGGATTGAATGGATTTCACTTCAGCTCTCTAAGTTATCATTTTGACATATAAAAACCAAGAAGGTAACATCAACTGTGTCCAAGCTCCTCTCACACTCCATTTGACTTGTGTCTAAAGGATATGGGGAAAAACAGGTTATAAGACCCAGTAATTCAGTATTATATATTGTTCAGCATAAGTATACATTACTGAGATCCAGCACATACAGTGCAGCCACCCTTCTGAGATCCATTCATGTGAGAAAAACCTGCCATGTTTGCAGGTTATAGAATAAAGGCAAACTTTAACCTTCTCAGCTTAAAAATGGAAAATCCAAGTCAAAAAAGAAAGAGTGGAAATCAAATGTTGAATTTGCAAGCACTCCAGACAAGTGTGGTGGTTGTCATCAATTGTTTACAATTTTTCTTTTTAGCTGATATCACTTCAAGGTGAATCTGGAACATACAAACAGAAAAGTTCTTTCCATCATGACTACTAAGTGATGTGGGGAAACCACCCAGCTCAACTGTGCTCAGGCTCATAGTTCACTGCCTTGAGATTTCAAATGTTGAAACACCATTACAGTCTTAAGTAAAAGTATACATATATATTTTTAGTACCTCCACCTATATTTTATTTCCTCACTTTCTGTGTAGCAGCTTCTTTAGGTCTCAGACCCACTGCTAATACAAGTCACTATGGGTTCATAGGTGGGAAACTAAGTCAGGAGAAAAGGAAAGATCAACTCAGTCAAAAGGTAACTTTCAGCTTGCACTGCAAATTGGTCTAGAAAATCCTGGGCCCCAGCACAAAACATGGCATTAAGTATTCATGCCATGGAAAAAGCAAACAGGAGCAGAAACAAAAGTCACATGAAAGACATACTGGTCATTTGTTGAAGGCTGGACTTGGAACATTAATCAAAATGAAACAGATAACCAGAAAATGAACTAAATATTAAAGCAAAATTTTCAAACCAGCATTCAAACTGTACATCCCAGATGTGCATTGCAATTTTCTTTTTTCCTATGAAAAATTGCTGATAAATGTGAATGTCTGATTCACTCCTTGGAGAAGTATTTCCTGTCTGAGCCTGAAAGTCCATGTAAATGAACTCAATAGATTATTCTTTTATTTTGCTCTGCTTGTATAGGTTATACCAGTTTATGTTGCTGTCTGTAGGAGATTGGGAAATACGAAGTATATATAATACCAGAAAGTAAAGAAGAACTAGCCGTTGTGGACATCATAGCAAGTGTGGAAATGCCAACCTAACTTCATGTGCAAACACTACAGAGGGGAAACCAAAGCATTTCCCATTTTCATCTTACCTGGCACATGGATCTACTTGCAGATGCATGACACCTACTGATCAGGATTTGCACACAGTTACTTTCTTGTTATCCCAACAATAGATGTGCTTACAATTAAAAAAAGCCCTCAATTACCCATTTCTTAAAGATTTTTCACAACATATTCCATTCTGTGGCCTCATGGATCAAATAGCTTCCTCATTTTTTATCCTCTCTAGATCTCTGAACTAACTTCATCGGTCTGTGCTGCTTTAGAGTACATCTTTATCTGAAGAAACTCATTAACAGGCTGGCTACATCATTTGCTAATCACTAATGAAAATGTTTAATTAGATCAAACATAAAATTGATCTCTGTGACATCTCACTACAGACTTCGTGCCCTTCACGTCCCAGCTCAATATACTGTTGCTTATCATTACCTTTTATTTACGTTCAGTCTTTTGGACAGTTTTCAGCCTCTGTGTTACTCAAGTCAATCTCCATTAATTTTTCAATGACACTCTGCAAATCACTCTGTTATTTATTATCACAAAACCTTCATTATATTTTACGTACCTGAAGCTTCCCATATCCCTATTTTTCCTCTGTCTGTTATTTACTATATTATTTAGACACTACTTGTGCCTGATATTCTTCATTCATTCCTTATTCTATCACTCAGTAAGCTTGAGAGCTTGCAAAAGCAGCATCTGTTTCCGTATACTACCAAGACTTAAAGTTCGGACCCTGGCACAGTGCTGTAATTTTTAGGATCATGCTTTCTACCAGCAATATATTTATCCCATCTCAGAGGCAGCTTCTCAGTTCCCCATGACTTTCATAAACCATTACAGGTCACCACCCTTTAGATCCTGGGATGCGTATGCTCAGAATAGCCAATCTATGCTTTTCCTTCAAACCCTCTGGTCGTATCCCCATAACATTTTTTTATCAGTTCTGATTTGCTTCCTTGCTAAAACTGTCCTTAGACAAAAAGGCAATAACCTTTACTTATACTGCAATACGCTAAGCCCTTTCATTTCTGCTTTTTTTCTTTCGCTGTTTTTATGCTGCAGTTAATAGGAAGAGTAAAAAATTTCCTTCCTTTCTACAAAAAAAACTCAAAAAATATACTGGATTTATAAATGTGTGCTTAAACATAATTTTAAAATCCACTGATATCCAGCACAAATCATGTGGCACAATTCTGAAGAGGCAGCTTTTGTCTGGTCCATTTTTTAAAACAAAGGCTACCAAAATTTCCGAAAAAAATTTTCTGATTAACTAGAACTTTTTTATAAATCTTTTAAGAAATCTTAATTGAACATCTGAGGAAAGATATGTTGCTCTTATTTAACTATCTAATAATCATCAAATAGATAACCAATACTTTGATACCAACCTTACACTATTTTTTATTTTGGAATTGGTTAGAGTGATTAAATTTTTGGTGTGTGGGAAAAGCAATTTTTGTGCAACAAAAATCATACACATCGTTAGGTAAAAATTCATTATATCTAGGTCTATTTATGAGCTTTCAGAGAATAGTATTAAGCTCCTGACAGTATAGAACTGATTCATCAGATAATATGCAAGAAAATCTATTGTACATATGCCTTTGAAAGGCAAAAGGCAGGAAAGAAGTATGTCTTTTATATATCAAGGCATCCAGTACATGCCATGTCAAAAATAACTTGCATCTTTCCATGAATTATAATTATCACTTAGTAATTCATAAAATGCTACTAACTGCAAGATTTAAAACACATCCAAACAAAAAAATTCATTGATGATATGTATTGTAACTGCCCATGACAAAAAGCACGAAGATATTTTGTTTCCTGTATACAGCAAGAACACCAAAACAATGAAGAAAAAAAGCCTGAAACTGCAAGAATTATTTTCAAAATAATTTCATTTTGCTAACTTTATGGTCAAGTGAAATTAATTCTTAGCTGTCTGGTGGCAAGAATTATGACAGGTGCCCAAATGCAAGCTGCCTTTTCAGCTCTTTGTAAAAGGCTGTTACACATGACAGGGGACACGGGAAAAGTCTGCCCTCTCATGTATGGAGCCATACTAGGGGCTCCAGGACATGGGAATGGCAATAGACCTGTATGTATCAGAAGCAGATAACAGAGGGTGAGATAAAATGACATGCCTTTGCTTTAGTAGGCTACAGACAAGTGAAAGTAATTTAATTCCACACATATTACTTCATATAAGCAAAACAGAAGAGGAATTTAACATAAGTTTGAAGACAAATGCAGAAATAATAGGAATGTAATTTTCAATGTGAAGGTCTGTGGAAACTTGCATAAAGTGTGAGTATTGTTGCATGGAAGTCTGTTTCTATGGTGCTTAAAAGCAGATTAAAAACTGTCCTTTGACAACATTCTTCAAAGTACTGAAATAGTGCAAACTATCTTGGATAAAAGTCTGGTCTAATTCTAGAAGTTTCCTCCAGTCCTTTGAGGCCAGTTTGGATTTTGAAATTTAGCTTGAATTTAGTGATCGTCTTAAACTATTAAAAGAAAATTATCTCTTTGAATGCATATTTTTATTAAACAACTTTTTCTCTGGAGGGAAGCTTATACATGAGTAGAGAAGTCACCATTAGATTGATGGAATATAAATTTTAGATATTTACATTTCCAAATTCCTTTTTCTTATGTTTTTATTAAATTCTTTTTCCTCATGTCTTACCTTCCTTATGATCACAATTTCATGTGCAGTTAATTTTAATTTTAAGCTGTTTGTAGTATACCCCCACCTTTCGTCTGTTATTTGCACTTCTTGTGATCTCTTTGGAGAAAGGAACAAGTATTTCCATCTCTACAAGCAACACCAGGAGTATTGTGGGAGCTACCAAAGTAAGCACTAATAATGACAAGAGCAGTAATTTAGACTGTTTTATCTATCTGCTCCATCAGAGTCAGTTCACCCATACAACATTAGCACTTCACTATCATCCACCACTGATCTGCCAAAATATTTAACTTAAAACCTGACAAACATGTCTTTGCTGCACACCCACTGCAGTATTAAAAAACTGGAAAGGAAGCTGGATGCTGTGTTTTACTTATACACAGACATGGAGCCTCATTATGAGTGTCATCATCAGCTTAAAAGCACTTCTCACACTCAATAAGGTTTTGGCCAGTAAAATCAGTATCACATAAAAGCAGTCACCTGTATTCACAGATACAAAATTCAAACAAAAGACTGCATCAAAAGACCTAAAACTTACAGTCAAAAACAAGCTAAGGATTTCTATTAAACTGAGCATGCTAAAAGACGACAGATGAATTTTCAAGTTCCTGAATTCATAGAAACAACAATCTAGAACCTGTATCAAACATCCAGAACTAAAAGCAGCAACAGAAGGAACATTTCCTAGAGTAATCACTAATGTCTCCCTGATCTCACTAGCTCAACATACAGCAGGACTCCAAGTGAAACAACTTTGGCCCTGGGTATCTCTCAGGTGAGGTATTAAAAATAAGTCAGAAGAATAGAGTTATAAACCACCACACATCCCCCCCAAC
>VXBB01012768.1:435735-455266 GCA_013399915.1 Illadopsis cleaveri
ACAAACAAAAACAACCCAAAACACTATCTTAACACCTTATCCAGAGAAGCACATGCAGCTCCACATCTCAGTTGAGTTAGACTCCAAAGTACACGGGAGTCAATGAACTACAGACAAGGGTAGCTACAAAGATTAAAAGCTTGCAGCATCTGTCCTACAGTGAAAGATTAAGAAGGCTGAGACTCCTTTATTTGGAGAGAACAACACAAAAGGAACACCATTATGCTTCAAAATTTTCTGAATGCAGTGAATGACTGCAAAACTATTACTAAATGAATAACACTAGAACTAACAACCACTCAAAGCTAGCAAGAGACTATATTAAAGCAGATAAAATACCATAAAGAGACAATAGTACTCTTTATAACTTGTTGCTATGTCTCAAGATTGTGGAGGTAAACTGTATCAGTAAATTAAAAAATACACTACAAAAAAACCCAAACAAAACCAACAAACCCCAAAATGATCCACATCAAATCAAAACAAAAAAAATACACCAACCCTCATAGGGCACAGAAAGAGAAGTTAAAGGACAAGAAAGACCTTTCCTGCCAATGTACCTAAAAATACAGTTCTGGGACACACACACACAAAAAAAACCCCAAAACAAAACGACAAAAACAAACAAACACACCACTAAACAAACCAACAAACCCACGCTATTCCCCAAACTGCACTTCTCCTTATTCTCCGCTGGAGAAAGTTAAACTGGATGGTCAATTGCTGTGACACAGCTGGGCCTTCTTACACTGTAATTTGTTTTACCTTTTATCCTGAGAAATTCCATTCTTTTGTTACAAGTATCAAAATGCAATTATTAATAAAGCAAACACACACTTACTGGGCAGCCTATTAACTAAGATAATATACAGTACTTCAAAGCAAAACATCAGAATTTACTTACTACAAGGATAAAAACCCTAAAAGAAAACACCCCACCTCCCAAAGCATTTTTCACTGAAAAACCTGGAATGATTGAAGGAATGAGTTCACCCTGGTTACTGACATGACTATACACCTACAAAAAGTCAGTCACAGCTATTCCTGACTTTTCGGGATATAATATAAAGGACTATGATGTAACTGAAGCCAGTGAGATTTTCCTTTAAAAAAAAATAAAAAATCAGTGTATATACTTGTGATATTGAACCACAGTGCTTTCTCAGAAATAAGTATTTTCAAAGAGATAAAAACTGCCAACCTAGTCAAGAGCAATATAGAAAAATTATATTCATATAATATGAATATTATATTCAATTAATGGTCTCTTATCTGGCCCAAAAAAATCACAATCAAGTTTTGTCCAAGTCATCAATATATGCCAGCTTTTCAGGTCACAAATACATCCTTTATTGTTTTCTGCACTCACCTATTGCTAAGAGTATTCTCTTTTGGTTCTTCTGTTAAAACCAACCAACCAAAAAAAAAAAAAAAACACCAATGCCAAGGCTCTATTAAATTATTTGATGATAAACTTTTGACTTCTTATCTATGATGCTCAATCTCTTCAAAAGTTTTTTTGCTTGTAGACACCAGGTGGAACCCACTTCAGTACCAGTGGCTTCTGACTGTTGAAACTACAGAGTACAGAACCACTCATTACCTGTTTGCATCTGAAGTCATTAAAAGAGGAAAACAGTAAACTCTGTGTCAGTACCCAATCCTACAAATTGCTGCCTGATATGGTGTTCTCTATTACAAACAGTTTTATTCACTTTTACTGGGATCTATACATATTCAAACTCATTAAACTATTTCAGTTATAAGTACTAAATCTAGTAGAAGCATCCAGGTCCATATACCTGGTAGAAATATTCAAGCTCAAGCGCTTCTTTAGAGCTGGTGAAACAAAACTCTTGCAGTCAGACCCTTGGAAAGTCAGAGTAGACAAAGAAGGAGTGCCAAAGCCCAGAAAGCCCCATGATGTTTGTTGCAGCAGCCCCCTTGTTAGAGGGTAGAAATGAGCCAAGACACAGACTTCTTGTTTATCACAGCATGAAAAGGTCCTGCTTTACTCCTCTTTACAGCTCAGCCATCCTGACTCCTCCGCTGTAGCAAGCTCCTCCTGTAGGTTTCCCTTGCAGTCTCTGATGGCTGGTTATTTCCTGCTAAACTATGACTGCAGGTATTAGTTTGCAGACTCTGACTGCAGGCTTTTACCCAGCTAGACTGTGACTGCAGGTTCTACCAACAGATCCAGACTGACCTCAAGGCAGCAATTCTCTTTCCCCAGAATCCTTCTACTCCATCATCCTCTTGTTCCCTCTTCCTCAAAGTTTCTCCTCCCACATGAGCCTCCTCAGCAGTTAACCCACTCCCTTTTATCACACATATCTGTACTGGATATGGCTNTAGCAGGTAATACAGAGAAAAACTGGGGTTATACTATTTGATTCTGGAATTCCTAAATTTCTAATGAAGAATTAAAAGAACAAGCCATTTGAGAATGCTTTCTTTAATTTGCAGTCCTATGCTATTGGTTAGAATTTGGCAGTTAAATCATGAGAAATCACTGAGCCAGCATATAATTAGGATGAAAATGGAACTATGCATAATGGCCATAATTAGGCCTCTGTAAGCTGAAACAAGCAAAACCATTAAATCAGTCAATGTTTAAATCAGATGGTCACTGCACCTACTCACTAAGTTGTTTGCACATGGTTTCTGAGGCCCATAGGTGAACTGCAGCTCGTACACACTGTGCAGGCATTTTGCAGGAAACCACACTTCATTAGCTCCTACACTGATTTAAGATTATCACCCACCATGTTCCAAGCACTGTAGCAGTGCACTGCAAAGACAGCACACCACACTGGCTACCAGACCAGTAGCCTTTTGAATAAAATAGAAAATACATAGCCCAAGTTTACAAAAATACAGCCAGTTAGTGCATATGGTCTACAACGTATTAATGTTTTTAATGTCCTGAATGTTTGTTGTAGTGAATTGATTTTGCATATCCTTAGCAATTACTCATTTTCTTTCCATGTTCCAGTTTCTTTTCTGTGCTTCCTTGCTTCAGTAATAATTTTTAAGTTTGATGATCAACAAAGCTCACCTATGCAATTGCCCTTTCACAACAAACACATGGCACTATCTCCAATGCAGTTGGACATTTCTTTAGAGAAGATCTGGGAGTTTTTGTCTGAAGCTTTTCTGCATGTGACACACAAGAAGAAATTCTTTAAATGTACTGATTTGTGTCAAGAAACACTTCCATATTCTGACAAAGTTTTTTTAAAAAGTTACAACACACTAAGGGCCTTACTTCTGCTATTTCTGCCATGGGGAAACCTGATTACAGAGCAGACTTGTGACATTTAAACACAAAGACTTGCAGAAGAGTGTCCTACATACTGAAGTCCCAGGACTCTGAATTCTGACATTAACTGTATTCTTACCTACCTTTTCCTGAAAAACAATACCTGAAAAAAATTAGTTTTAAGTAAACGGACTGAGTAACATACAGTGCGAAACAACGAAACAACAAAACAACACCCAAAGCCTATCTAATTGGATATAAAAAACCCCTTTTTTACTGTAAGGACAATCTCTACCTGTTGCATTTCCACCAAAATTTCATTATAAAGTTTATATATTTATTTTTTTCAGCCCTTTTGGGAGCGAAGGGAAACACCATTTACAGGTATCATCAGCACAGATACAAGAATATGCAACATACCCCACAGTTCCTGTGTTGCCCTGACAAAATCAGACCAGTTCCTTTGGAGAAAATCTGTTTATCTGCTTTATGCCAAAAATCAGGAGGCGGACTGTAATACTGAAATTAAAGTAGCAGGAACATAGAGTCCTTCTGACATGGTAAAAAGCACAGGAATTATGCCTGTGGCTATCCATCTGGTATTTAATCCAAGTAATCTAAATTGATTGTTCTTTCACAGTAGATTTCTGTATATCTATCTCTATACGTCCCTAGAAAAAAATCTTAATACAGCACCCACTGGACACAGATAGACAGTACTTCATTTATTTCAATGTGTTTAATGTGTTTTAATATGTTAGCCCTGCAGCAATGGTATTCAGTCAGGAAAGATTCACTCATTTAATGCCTTATGTATTTCTTAGCTCATAAAGAGCTACACAGTACTGCAGGGAGCATACAGTAGAGTTATTAAATACTATTATTAAATATGTCATATTATTGCTGAAATCTGTACAAGGCAAAAAAAAACAGAGAACCCTCAATATTTGAACTTTAACTATTATACAGTATTTCAGTAGCTACATTTTCACTTCGTAATTCCAAAAGGTCTCCATAGCTAGAACCAATTTATAATCACAACCCAAGCTGAATATATTACAGTTAATGTGACAAGGTAGATGATAACTTCGGTGTTATGGTTTCAGGATTTACAGTCAGGATGTGAATGCATTATGCACAGTGAGAGCTTTCATAATTTATTCATAATTTTAGGAATACTATGAAAAATATAGAGGCACTTTAAAAACCAGATCAATGATATGTGCATTACTGAGTAGTTGAAACTCATTTACTGTGTGTTCCCATGTGCTTTTGTGCATTTTTTTGCTGAGGGCCAGATTCCAAAATAGTAGCAATTTTCTTGCTGCTTTTGTCATTTTACTGAAGCACTCATAAATGTTTGGATTCTCTAAGATCTTTTAATACCATCTTCCAGTAACAATCCACAATTTACTGAGATTATGGATTAAGAAACTCCCCATGGAATTAAAAACTGAAAAAACTCCGTATATTTAATATATTAATTATTAAAGAAGTCACGTCATTGGTACTTTCCATCCTCCCTGCTGTCAAGACTTGGTACCACACTAGAAGATGCCATGTCAACCTCCTGACCTACATGACCAAGGAAACAAATGCTGCTCTGGGATAGATGATGCACATTGTACCACACAGCTGCAGTGTGTCACCTCCAGAGCTGTCAGTCTGGGTGCTACAAGGGACAGAGCCCCTATGGACTGTGTGAATTTAACTAACACAGAACTCATATACATACCTAGGAACCAAAGATACAAATTAAATATAGACTGAACAGAGAAAAGGATGGACTAGTGCTCTGGCCAACAATGAAAACATACTCAGGAAGTCAAGTCATCCATGAAATGCCAGTACAAAAAGTACTAATAAAACCTTTGACTGGACATAGAAACACACCTGCACACACATATATTTATATTTTTTTAAAAAATCATATTAATATATACTCTGAGGTAGACCTTGCAGTGTATCTTTGCAGCTCATCAGAGAGATCTCAATAGCTGTGTGCTTCTTTCTCAAAATGGATTCTGAAGGATTAGGAAACATATTGAAAGACAAATGAAATTTTAGCACCTAAGAATCTATTTTACAATTAAAGATTTAAGGAGCTCAAGCTGTTTCTTTTAACAAAAAGTATGAGGAATAACTTGATTACTGTATGAAAGTATCTTCACAGTATGAAAAAGCTAGGTAGTAAAGAGTTCTTTAATCTAGCTGAGAAAATGAAACAAAAAGTGAAGGTCAGAAGATAAAGTGACACACATTACAATTAGAAATTAGGCACTCATTTTTACCACAACCAATTAACATGTACATTTGTAAGTTCTTTTCCTACTGAAGCTTTTTCAAGAGCTCTTTTGTAATCTGAAAAGAAACAATTTTATCTGAAGTTTTGATCACACTTCCCGCTGCTTCCCTTAAGATTAAAATGTAACAACTGATTATCTAAAATGAATTGCCTGCTAGGATAAAAGGGACAGGGAGGAGAAATCCCCTATTTTCCTCCCTGTGACAGAAGAGCTAGAACCTGGTAAAATACTAACTTACATAAGTTTCACCATACGTACTATAGTTCAAAGGAGTAAACCAACTTATCAGCATTGTTCCCATAAAAGAAGTTCATTGAGAATAAGTTAAAGCCTTAAATGTTGAGTGCTTTAGGACTTGGGGTATTGCAGTCATAGGATTTCTAGTTCTAAGCGAACATCCAGTAAGTTTTTTGATACTTTTGGACTTACTTTCAAAAACAGAAATAAAAGGTCTTAACATCTTTTATTAAAAAATCTGCCATTTCATGTCCGTCATTTTTAGTTCTAAATCTAACAGAAGACACCATAATGAAATGTCTCACCAGTGACTGAACAAAGTGAAAAAAACAGTCAAACTTTCAGTAACATTAGGCAGGCAACATTAACAGATTATATTCTACGCTGAAAATCGTAATGATAATTGAAGTCAATTGCCAAATCAACAGTAATGTAAAACATACAAGTAGCCTAGCTAAAAGGTTTCTAGTCATTTTTCCAAGTACACTGACAGGCTTAAAATAAGCTGATGAATTAAAAGCAGCTTCTTTAAAGAACAGGAGAGTAGACAATTTTGATTAACTGGCCATTTAATATATGCTAAGTATGAAAAGATGGATACTAAGGAATTCACACTTATCTGCAGCTTCTTAATTTTATCATTGAAGAATCTAATGCAGAGCAAGCTGGTTGAATCATTTTATTTGCTGCAATTTTTTTTGCTAATCATAATGCAAATATCATTGATTAAATTTTTTTTCTGGATAAGATAACCTTATCCTATTACTGATAGTGGGGAAAACAGCCTTTTTCATCTCTTTCCACAAGAAACATATGATGTATATATTTCAACCTATTTAATTTTATCTCTTTTCCTCTTTTTCCTATAAATTAGATTAATTAATATTTGAATATACAACTAAATAAAAGAGGGTTTTTTTTCTAAGTTTGGCAAAATAAATTTCTTCAAGTGCAATGTGCAGAGTAATCTCTAGAAGCTATTTTAATCCTGGAAGTTATTTTAACTCTAAAGTTTGCTGTCTTTTCACATTTATTCCAATATATGTGAGTTTTACAAAGTTTTGACTCTGTGGTTATTCAGGCACATATTCCACTCACTTTCTTGACTTATACAGTCAATGAACTGTTTGACACTAAAGTCAAACTGTTCACTGTTGCTCAAGTGTGCCTGCCCTGCAGCTGCCAGGTCGTGTGGAGCTTCTGCTGCTCCAGATACACCAATAAGTCAAGAGTGAATGTCAGTGAATAGATCTGCCTTAGCAAAAAGATGTATACATTCTTCTACAGGATAACTTCAAAAGTGTAGCTCTTTTAATGTGTCTTTCTCAATGACCAGTCTAGGGTCTAAAGGTGGGTAAAACAGCAAAACAGAAAATAACAAGAGAAGCAAGAAGCACCATTTGTGATCCTTGTCACTGTCATTTGCCTAGTGTTACTGAATTACATGACAATACTCAAGAATAAACCATATATAAAAATATGGTAAACTGTGAGAATAATTTCAAAAACTTTGACATAGGTTCATGGTGAGAAATGTGTGTGTTGCATGTGAGGAATTACACTTGGTTTTAAAAATCCTTGGCAGAAGAATGCAGTGCACTCTAGAGTTCGCATTATTTTGATTCATCTTGTATCAAAATCTCTCCAGAAACAGAAACATTATCAAACATTCTGATTCTTAAATTGTTTCAATAAAGATTTTACCAAAATTATATCCTGCAAAAGTATATTTTGTAAGGTTTTTTTGAATCTACAACTGAATAATATAGATTGAACAGAGTAAAACAAAGGCTTGTTATCTCTTAGAGAGAGTTCTACTGATTAGTACTACAGAGTCCGTACTAGTGCCTCAATCAAACTCAACAAATTCATGGGTTTGGAGTGTGGTGGGCCACCCGCATGCCAGGTGCCCATCAAAGCTGCTCTATCACTCCCCTCCCCAGCTGGACAGGAGAGAAGATATAATGAAAGGCTCATGGGTCAGGATACGTGCAGGGAGAGATCACTCAGCAGCCACCATCATGGGCAAAACAGACTTGACTTAGGGAAATTAGATTAATTTGTCATGAACCAAAATAAGAGAAAGGTAATAAGAAATAAAACCTAAATCTTAAAACAGCTTTTCCCCACCCCTTCCTTCTTCCTTGGCTTAACCTCACTCCCAAATTTTCTATCTCCTTCCTCCCTGCAGGGCAGGGGGATGGGGAATGGGAGCTACAGTCAGTTCATCAGACACGCCTATTGTTCCTTCCTCCTCAGGGGGAGGGCTCCTCACACTCCCCCTTCTCCAACATGTCTGTCCCACAGGAGACAGTCCTCCGCAGGCATCAATGCTTCAGGCTTCAATCCTTCAGGCACTGACTACTCTAACGCAGGTCCTCCGTGGGGTCACAAGTCCTGACAAAAAACCTGCTCCTGCACAGACTTTCCAAGGGCTCACAGCCTCCTTCAGACTCCAGCTGGGGTCCTCCATGGGCTGCACATGGGCCTCTGCTCCACTGTGACCCTCCACAAGCTGCAGGGGCACAGCTCCTCACCATGGTCTGCACCACAGGCTGCAGGAGAATCTCTGCTCCTGCAGCACCTCTTCCCTCTCCTTCTGCACTGACCCTGCCGTCTGCAGAGCTGTTGCTGTCCCATATTCTCACTCCTCTCTCTGCCTCCTGTTGGACAGCTTTCCCCCTTCTTCTTAAATACTTTATCCCAGAGGTGCTACTGGTGTGACTCCTGGCCTTGGCCTTGGCCAGCAGTGGTCCATCTTGGAGCCAGCTGCAATTGGCTCCACCAGACACAGAGGAAGTTTCCACCTGCTTCTCACAGAAGCCACCCCTGTAGATCCCCTGCTACCAAAACCTTGCCACACAAAGCCAACACATGGGGCCAGGAGCCAGGGTGATGCTTTCGACTCAGACAAGCTTGGAGATAAAACTGTAAAAAGATTGTAAACCGAGAGCAGTAGGTCCTTTTCCAGTAGAGGGAAAAAATATATTTTATGGGCATGGAATTGGGTATTTTTTAAACTTGGGCACATGCCCCAAAAATCTAGTTCAATAGCTGTGACTGTAGAAAGAAATATATCAGTCTGTTTAAAAAAAAAAAAAGTTTTAAAAAGTCCAACAACATAAAACCAAATAAATTTCTAGCAGATGATCAAGTTTTCAACCAGCTGGCAAATTACACTTAGGTAGCAAAAGGAAAAAGATTGTTTGTGATAATGGGCCTGCTGATTAGTTCCCCTTTACAGAAGAACTTACTAAGTAAAACTTGATGCTCTATCAGAAACATTCTCCAATCTTTTATTCTTTCTTTATGTCTGAAATGGAAGTCCAATACTTATTACCAGCAAAAGCAGTCGCCAAAGTCAAAGAAAGGTACATCCATGCTGACATCATCTTCTTCTGTACTAGGAAAGAATATATTTGGAACACTACTGAACTGATAACTACTGTGGAATGAATAACCTAATGAACAGAGTAAGATATACAAAGTTGTCATAAAGAAATGTGCTCCAGGCTCATGACTCACAGCAATGGTTCTTACAGCACCAGGCCTTCTGTCTTCCTCACTTATAATTATCCACTTTTCATCCATCTGTGGAAAACAGAGGCCATGAATGAGAAATTCAGTCTTGTGGAATATTTTTGTTCATGACATCCACAAAAAAGGAACTATGTCATAAAAAGGTCCCTCTCCCTTTCTTTCCTTGATATCATACTCCCACTGCCTTGGGAAGCAAAACATTTTTGTATTTGTTGCTAAAGATATTAAGCATGTGTGATATAACAGATATCCTACTCTGCACCAGCAACCCTGTGACCCATTTTTTTCATTATTCTTCTCCACCTTTTCTTCCAGAAATGTGCTTCTAAAACACGTTCTATATAGGCTTACTGGATAAGTATATTTCCTCTACCTAGAGATTTATTATAGCTGAGTAGAAGTTGTACCTGGGACAAAATATGTGAAGACCAAGCATGGAACATGCTGAGATGCATGAAAAGCAGTTTTTGGACGTAGCTGTAGGACCTTCTTTCCTTCCTGGGCACATGGGGACACAGAAGATGTACAAAATAGGGAACATGTGAGGTGGATGTGGCTTTGAACGACAAGCACAGAACTGGGCTACAATTCCTGTTTCAAAGATTTTGGGGTGCAGTGTAAGGAAAGAACAAAAGTGACCTTGGGAGAACAGAGTAAGGTAAAGAACAAGAGAGGGTTATTTAGATGCCAGTGCTGAGTCAGAGAGGTTGACAAATGGAAATTCCTTTTGTTTGTTTCATTTCTCTAGAATTTTCCCAACATAAAATTATAGGCAATCTAAAATCTAAGCACTATTTGAATCAACTGTAGTGAAGTATATGAAAATTTTATTTCCCAAGGTAAATTTGCAAGGGAAATTCTTTTCTTTCTAAAGTGGCAAAAAACCCTAAGAAGGTTAAAAACATGGCCAGTGAAAAATAAAATGTAAAAATAATGCAGTCTGAAAGAGACTGTAAGATTAGAAACCTTTTCCTATGTTCAGCGTTTCAATTTTACACCATTTTTTGAAGGCCATTCAGCTTCATTTTATGCTTTCAATACATTTTGACTAGAAATATAAATCAGCTGACAGAAATAAGCTCAAGAGAGCTAAGACTTGGATTTTATAGCAATACTGATAAAAGCTAGTGGGCATTCCTGCTGAAACATTGGCATTTGTCCTGAGAGAATATTTTGAGAGATTTTTCAGATTCTTGATGCGTCTAAAGACATATTGTTGCACTGCAAGTAATAAATGCAGAAAGAGAGAGGGGCGGGGGAGAAGGGTTCTCTCCATGAAAACAACAAAATAACAATTTTTCTAACAAGATTCAAGAATGTAACTTACTGAAGTTACAGAGTAAGTTTCAGAGCCTGGATAAGATTTAAGCAAAGATGCAGGGAAAGATAATATAATACTTTATAGATTTCTTTGATTAGTTCCTATCATGCAGAAGGGAATGTGTAGGAGAAGCATGCAGTAACTTTTTATGTCAGTTTAACTGGGAAAACTTAAGCTGAATTTGAGTGTATGAAAGGTGAAGCTATGCAAGGAGGGTCATAATTAAAAAAAAATAAATTAAAATATCCTAAACTAAAAACCATGTAAATAATTCAGAGTAGCAGATTGTGGGGTTTTCTGTGGGGTTTGGGTGGGGTTTTTGTTGCTGTTGCTTTTTGTTTGGTTATTGTTGTTGTTGTTGTTTTAAGATTACTCTTTTATGTAATTCTGTTCTGAAATACCCACATTTACTAACCACACAAAATTGAACTGGAAGTATATCTCATAAGATCTTTGTCAGTTTCTTCCTCCTAAGTCAGAATCAATTGTGCCAAAATCACCCTCACAGGTTTTTGTGTAGACCATTCAATAAAAACATCTATTGTTGAATACTCCACAACAGCTCTCTTCACTCTGCCCCAGATCTTTGAAAATATGTCTTAATGTCTGTAAAACCCTTGTTCCAATATTAGCTCATTCCTCCATGTCACTGGATGAAGGAAGCAGATTATTTCCTTCCTCCTCAGGTCATGTTTTCTGGACCTGATCATTCACCGTGATTTTCTCTGCAGTCTCTTCAGCTGGCCAATGTTTTATTTTAAGTGCCATAACCAAACCGGGAGACCAGGTGCTGGGTTTGGTTGGGATTTTTTCGCCTTACAACAACATGAATTTGACAACTGGTGTTGCCTTCAATAAAACATCTCAATTTTTTTTTTGTATTTTTTGGCTTGCTAGGCAGTTTCTATCTTTCATTGCTCAGCTGATTATTTTTACTGAAGTGAGATAATTTCCATTTGTCCTGCTTGAACTGCCTTCTGCTTTACAGACCAAATCACCAATTAACAAGATAGTTTTAGATTTTAAACATCTCTTCCAAAGTACTTGAAGATATGCCTCCCTCCATTTTCACTTGATAAAAAAGAATACATCATCTTAAACCATTTTGAAATTATTCTCCCTGGCTTCTCTTTGTTTTATTAGAATTATGCAAGAATTTTTCACTTCATCACACCAAGGTATGAGTTTCCACTACAGTTTTTCATTTTGGGGAGTTTAATGCAGGTGACATTGCAATTATTTTGCGTGTTTTGGCAGCCAGGGCAAGGAACAACATCAAACCTTTGATCAATAGCTATTAGCTGTTCTGTTAGAAAAATCTAAAATAGACAGAAATTCAGATCTGAAACTAGTAACACTTGCTTAAAATTTGCAGCTGAAATAAAACTTGGCTTTTCCTAGTATCAGTTAGAACATAAATCTGGATTTTCAAGCAGCAAAATTACAGTGCAGAACGAAAAAAAGGTGAATGAAAAAATTTATTGAATAATAAATCAGGTATATATTGAAAGAGAAAGAGACCAAGAGCACAACAAAGCCTTGTTCTAATTGACTAATATAAACATTTACATTTTTCATAAGGATTACTGGATTAAGCTGCTTTATCATGAAGGGAAAAAATTGCTGTTTATGACCTAGTGTTATACAACAATAAATGGCTTAATCTGGTTTTCTCTGAAGATAAAGCTGTATGTAGTAATGGATTTAAGAGATATGTACATAAGTTTCTTATTTAATTTTATTAGCATGCAAACTGTAAAAGGTTTTGGTACACATGCATCTGTATAACCTTTTACAACCAGCATTTCTCTTCCAGTATTGCATGGTCCTACTTTTTTTTTTTTCCAAGGAAAGGAAAAGTACTCTGTGCCAATGAAAAGTATGGTGAGATAATCTCCCTAAAATTGTGCTTGAAGGGAGCAACTGGATTCCTAATGGCAAAGTGAACACCAATCAATATGTGAATTAGCAAACTCATCTGAGAAAAACCAAAGCGCTTCAAGGCCATAACCATGCACTGGGCTCCAGGCTATCTTCTCTCTGTATCATATTACTTCTTTGTGAGACAGCACTCAGCAAATAAAAAGGCAATGTAATTTCTGTGTCGTGTTCAATAGAGAAATTAGAAATGTTGTGTTATACTGTAGATATATTCTGTGGTGTAAAAGAGAATTATGAAGTACAGCAGCTCAGAATTTTAAGATAAATAAGGAAGTTTTGTCAGCAGAGTGGAATACTGAGTTTGCCTTTGAGCTTCATCTACATAATCCTTACATTTTATGCTGCATTTGTGGAATAAAATGCCATGCCATGAGTTAAACAGTCTGGAAGAATTAGTTTGGAACATGAATTGGTTTCAGATAGAAAAAAACAAAATTAGAACTCAGCTACATACATATCATTATTAATTTGGTTATATTATAAAAATGATATTTACTTTTGTAGTATAGACCAATAAACTAGTAGTATAAAGTAAAAAACATTACCTATGGTACAACAAAAACTTACAGTAAAATGAACTGAGCAGAAATTTTTGCAATACAAATAATGTGATTTTCCAAAAGAAAGAGGTCAGAGAACATATACATGCCTGATGTTTTATTTTAATTCCAGTAAAGGTGGTTCAGCATCTGTAAATCTAAAAAAGGAAAGGTGACCACTCAGTTGTCACTGCAGCATTGCTCAGTTCTAGGTTCAGGCTTTAGTTTGCCAAACTATTTGTCATAAATCTCCAGTGCTACTCTGTATACATTTACTGAGAAACTAAAAATGGACTGCATGTTTTACTAGGTAAAGTGATTTTTTACCTCTTAATTTCAAGGTTTTGGAGAGCAGAAGTAGGAATGATTTAAAAGACGTATAGTCAAAAAGCCACAAAAATTCAAAACACATGATCTGGTTGAAGGCTGAAAAATGTAAAACGGGTCTAATAAAATTTGGACAAAATAAACTTTTGTTCTTTATAATTTAGTGCTATTGAAAGATAGCATCTGAAAGTTCTGAAGAGCAGAAGCATTAGCATTGGTAGGCATAGATGCTTAAGGAAAGAACTGACCAACACCATGCATCATACATAATACAATTGAAAATGAGGACAAATTGTTACAAAGTATATAGTGGATTTTAAACACTATCTATTCTATACTATATAGTATTCACCAGTGTATTCTGTCGCTTAGAAGATAGTGTCAGTTTATGACTTTGGGACTGAACTGGGGACCTGCAGACTCCACCTGGGTCTACTGCTTCACAGCCAAATCTATGCAGCCTGAATCTGCAACAGCTTGGCTCCACTCGTCACTGACATGGACAAAAACTTACAATATGTGTGAGCTAAAAGCCTATACTTATAAGCTTGGTGCAACAGGAAAATAACTAGAGAGAAACTGATTCTGATTTTCAAGCTTTATGTCTTCCAATTTCTTTTAAATGTTTGAAAATAAGCTTTAGTCTCACAGTTAAGGATTGTTAAATTTTATATATTATTTTCCAGTCTCCTAATTTTTTTTTTTTGTCTCTCAATCTCCTATTTATTGGCATTTATGAAGTATTACCCATATATCACAAAACATAAAGGTCACAAAAGTAATCATGAATGTTCCCTTCAGACAAGAAATATAACCTTTATTTATCTAAAGTCTAACAATAATTGTGTAACAAGTTATGAGAAGTCCTTATTTTTCAAACCAAAAATATTGTCCCTTTTGCTGGAAAAATAGAAAGGGAAGAAATCTTCACTCGTGCCCCTGAGAATGCTGTTTTTCTTCAGATTAGTTCAATGGTCCAGATAATATATGAATAATAAAATCACTACTGTGCATGATATTTTTAATTAGGGAATATATTACAACTCCTACTTTATAGTCTCAGGCAGCAGATATAATGCTCTGGATTTCTGCCTAGAATACTATTACCATTTGAAAATACTTCCTAGTAGATTCTAGAAGGACAGGAGAGTTGATTTTCCAAACAAAAGATGATGATAAGCCTTTTTGACTAGTTAATATCCTACAAATCTATTTTTTACATCTCTGTACAGCTAAGTTCTTCTGAAAAAGTCAGGAAGAAATTGATCCTCACAACAAATGCAATCAAACTCAAGTCATGCCATTTGGATACATATGCACCTCTCAAAGGTGCTATAGCACATACATGCAGCTCATTCTGGCATGGCTACACTACTTTCAGAAATGCAGTATATCTTTTTCACAAAATCTGGGTCAAAACCAAAAGCAAGAAAATTAATCTCTGCATATACATACTAAGAACTCTGCAGCCCATCTGAAAATGTGCTTATGGCAGTTGCAAACATTACTTCATTTTGTTAATGATTTAGTCAGAGACTTTGAGATTACTCCGTTTTTCCAGATATTTAATGTCTTAAGGAACAATTGGATTATTCTCAATGTCACAGGTTTATTTCACCCATTTACCTTATTTACTCACATTAAGCCAGTAACATAAATTAGACTAAAGCATAATTTATGACTGCCTTAGGCATATCATCTTGAAAGGCATTCAGTCTCAACCTGTAAACATCAACGGACTGACAATTCATCTCTTTCCTGGTAAATTTACTCCAGCAGCTAATCATGCTCCCTCTGACAAACGTGTTTGCCTGATGGGGATATGCACGTGCCCTGTGCACGTATTATTGTGCCCTTCTCCACTATAATGAAGTCCTTTAATATACTAAAGTTGCCCTGCATTCTATCAAGTCCCATTTTTTTGTTTGTTTATTAAATTAAACAGCCAAGCTCACTCAGATTTTCACCATGGGGGTGGGGGAGAGATATTTTTTATTATGTTACTGCTTCAAGATACTCATGCAGGCACTAGAAGAAATGTTGCTTGTTTGTTTATGCCCACAAGAACAGCTTCAGCAGATCAGACAAATAATGGGTCATTGTAGGAAGATACTTGGATACAGCATATAAAGACTGGATATGTATTTAGGGATATTTCCATCAATTTCCATTCTTGGAGAAGAATATAGGTCCTCTCTTTTATTCAGTTACTGCTTATGAGAGGATTTTTGTGCTTAAAGGTTTTAAGAACCTTTGCTAAAGACCTCAATAAAAGTATTTCAAATGGGCACAAGATCTTTGAGACCTGCCTCTGATTGCTGTCTCCAGCACTGTACCTCTCCAGACAAACAGACCTTGAACAGCAATCCTCCCTATGTTGAGGCTCTCCTCTGAACCACCCTGTCTTCCAGCACTCTCCTGCAAACGTGGGATCTTGTACAGCAAACAGTGCCTTCTCTCCTACACCAACATCTAACCTATGCATGGAGCTGCTTGGGCTGGGGAAGCATTTCAAGAAAAGATAATTTTTCTTGAAATATATAGAAGGTGAAAACACTGTGATAAATTACAATGGAATAAAAGATGAATTTGCACATGGTTAGAAATACTTATGTAGGTTACTAATGATACTCCTGTCACCCAACAGTATGGCTATTACAGAGCTGCTCAAAAATTTTCATAGAATATTCCAGCACAATTATATGAACAAGGGTGCATTACAATGCATAAATGATCTTTTTACACGTGAATAAAGACTTAGACCTAGCTTGATTATTTGGTTCCAACGTGGTTAAAATACAATTATTTCATTCACAGAAAGATTCCTATTGTGTTTCCCATAACTATGTGATACATTCTCAATGCCCTATTGTGGCATCTGCATGCAGAGCACTTCTAAACAGTAATTATTGGTGTCATTCTCACACACAGCCTGTATGTGTATCACAAGCATGGGTGGAATCACTTGCTGAAGCAGAGCACTTGTTTTCCTTGCTAGAAACTGAGGGGGGAAAAGGAAACATAAAATCTCTTTTCAGTGTATTACAGACTGCAAGTGGCTCAGTGCAAAAAAGGAAAGAATATTTTTGATTACATGGCTGCAAAAGCTGTAACACTGCCCCTTATTTTGATGACTAGCCTACGTTTTCTTCCATCCACTATAACTACTTATGGGTAGGTGTAAAATATATGCCTGGGCTTGATTTTCTGAGCTGAAGCTGAGCTGACACTTAGTCTTCTGAGGAAGAAAATGCTTCATGGGACTCAAAAACACACAACAACTCAAAAAAACACAGCAACAGGACTGCCTTTCTTTACAGATCTCATAAGAGAAATTAATATGGCTTGAGATCTCACTGTCTTTAGAGCTACTTTTACAAGGTAGAAGGAAAGTGTCTCCCAGCAGAGCCAGCTGAAGAAACACCAGCACTGCAGCACTGGGAGACGTGACTGCGACAGAGCCAGGCCTGCCCTCCAACACTTCTCTGGGAGCATGGGCCAGTCTGTTCCCAGCATGCTGCAGAGCAGCAGATGGATTGATAGCCAAGCCTCCTCCCTCTTCAGGAAGATAGTGGCTGAGAAAAGATTAAATCAAAATATGCTCACTGTGATTATTGGCTATGGCAGTTACTAAAAATTGAGGTGCCCTTGCCCATTATTTTTTGGAATCTTTGACTTTTGATGCCTCCTGGTCTGCTGTTTTCCTCACAGCTACAAAATGCTCATTGTCACATACACACACAGTGCTGCAGTAATTAGACTCACGCACTCTGGTTCTATGAGTTGATTGAACTTCTGCTGCCACCAGTGAGGGAATACATAAGAAAGCCTTTAGAGAGCAAGAAGATCCAGGAGCATGAATCTGGTACCAATCTCACCAATCATGAGATAGGAAAAATTTTCTCACCTGTTTTGTGACTATTTCTTCTACTAAAAACATATCCCAATATGGGGCACATCTTTTTAAGTCTTGAAAATCTCAGCAAATATTTCCTCTTTTTACTGAAATTAATGAGAGTGTTCAGTTGGGCGCTTATGAAATCACATACAAACTAGAGAGTCTATAACTACAATATCACACCTCTTACAACACTGTTGACAAAAAAGTTTTATAACTTGGAATGAGAGAAAATGAAAAATATAGTCCTATAAAATCTGTATACACATATGGCCCCATATGTACATATAGACACTTTTTAATACATACACTACTTAGAAGAGGATTGCATCATTATTATATTTAGAGTAAAGCAAAATTCAAAGAGAGCAATGGTTTTGGTTCAGCTAATATAATACCTTAAATCAGCAGACTGCCCAGCAAAAATCTTTTATTTAGGGAAGATTTTAAAAAAGAAAACTACTGAAGGGCCACAAAGCTAAATCAGAAGGGATAAGGTAAAAAAAGGCAATGGAAAATAAAAAATAAACAGAATGAAAACCCTGTAGTATACTAATTACATTTTGTCCTTTTTATCCACATGAACTGCAAGCTATTGAAGATAAGTATTTTCCTGCTTATGTATTTGGAAAACAGAACATGCTATTCCCTTTAATTTTGCAGCCAAACAAATGTCTCAAGCAGATCTTGCCTTTTTAGAGCAGAGAGGAAACAAAATTATTTCCCAGAAGCGAATTTTAAATTTCTTAAAAACATGATGCAATATATTAATTTGACATCAGTTTCTGTGCCATAGAAACCTCAGTGGTGGAGGGACTAACGCAGAAAAGAGGTAAGGCAGTTCCTTACTCAGGGGTGCATCTCTTTACTGTAACCTCTTTCAGAGCTGAGGCATGGTCTACCTGATGATCACTTCAGATGAGTCTGCCTATCCCATACTGCTTTTTCAGGAAGAAACATAGGTGTGTGTGCACATATCCCATAGATGAAAGAACTGGAGGAAGACCTTGAACAGGCATCTCATGGGTATGAGCTGGCCATGTGTGCTCCCAGCCCAGAGTACCAACAGTATCCTGGGCTGCATCAGAAGCAGCATGGCCAACAGTTACTTTTACTTTTACCTTTACTCTCCACTCATGAGACCCCTCCTGGAGTGCTGCATCCAGATCTGCTGTCTTTGCCACAGGAAGGACACAGACATGTTGGAGCGGGTCATGGAAATGATCAAAGGGCCGGAGCACTTCTCCCATGAGGACAGGCTGAGACAACTGAGTTTGTTCAGCCTGGAGAAGGCTCTGGAGAAGACTTACTGTGATCTTTCAGTACTTAAAAGGGGCTTATAAGAAGGATGGTGAGTGATAAGGATTCAGATTAGATATGAGGAAAAAGTCTTTTACAAAAACGATGGTGAAACACTGGGACAGATTGTCCAGAGAGGTGGTAGTTGTCCCATCCCTGGAAATAGTCAAGGTCAGTTTCAATGGGACCCAGAACAGTCTAGTTCAGCTGAAGATGTTGGACAGTGGTTGCAGAGTGGTTGGATTAGATGACTTTTAAAGGTTCCTTTAAAATCTGAGCTATTCTATGATTCTTTGATATGGTATTTTGTCACCTACTATTTTTTTTTTCACTGATATTTTGCTGCAGTATTAATTATTTGGCCTAGCTAGTGCCAGCCTTTAAAAACAACTGTTTTGAAAAGTTTAGAGACCAATGCCCTTCATAGAAGTGTAACTTCCCTGTATTTGTTATGTTCTAAACCACATCTAAAACCAGGTTTGCTGTATTTCTTTCCAGGAGTCAATGGGTAACCATATTATCATTCAGAAATTGTACCCTTCCATGTGACTTAAAAGGACAAGAGTTATTTTGTTTCTGAGGTTGACAGTCCAAATAGATGTCTAGGAAATAATACTTTTTGTAATTTACACTGTGATCATGAACAGATCCTTTTCTACCACCCCATGGGGATATTTACATAATAAATCTAATCAGAGCATATTCAAAGTACAAGGTGTAACAAAGAGCATCAAGTGAAAATGGGTTCCTCCCTGCACCATGAAACAAAAAAACCACCTGGAGCTCATAAAAGACATTTTAATTAAAAAAAAAAAAAAAAAAAAAAAAAAAAAAAAAAAAAAAAAAAAAAATCCATAATTT
>VXBB01012768.1:455283-467458 GCA_013399915.1 Illadopsis cleaveri
ATTTAAAAAAAAAAAAAAAAAAAAAAAAAAAAAAAAAAAAAAAAAAGGTTAAATTCCATAGATTTATTTTTCCTTGATATAGCCTTGCCAAAATTGTTGGCATTTGGTCAGAATCAGTAACATCCATTTAGTCATGACGCAGGCTAGTGTTCCCAAAAGCACTGAGATAGCTTTACTGGCATCTCAGTATTTTGCTTTCCACTGCACCCTTAGCCACTTAAAATGCTACAGGCTCCCAGTTCTGATACTGCAAAATGTAAAAATGGGAAATGGGCCCACCTTCTAACCTCTCAGGCTGCTGCCAATGGACATTGGCTGAGCTGACATTTACATTTCCAGATCATCAACATCCCCCTATCCCCAGACAAACAGTCTTGTGAGAAAGATGTTTTAACATTAGGACAGAAAGCACAGAGTTTTGAGTAGAGAGCTTTTTCACAGTGTCTTGTTCTTCCCCTGAGAAGTCTCTCTATTCAGTAACCACCAACAAGCAGACCCATACCCAACAAAGTAATGCACCTGTGCCTACATTCCTGAATAAGCAAACAAAAGAATTCAAGATCTCACAGGTTAGAAAGAAAAAACTAGCCTCTAATGTATGCAAACCGCATCCCTCAATGCATGTTTTTGGGTGTGTACTGATTGACCTGTCTCAGTGTTTAAAATTAAGTTGCCTTTAGGCAGCCAGGTCTCTTTCAAGAGCTACTGATGACAATATTATTAACCTTTGGTATTGGAATTTTGTTAGTAACATCGGATAGCACAGCACTACCATTTCATCCTTAGCCACTAGCCATAAAAGTTTACAGCTTTCAGGTTTCATTTGTTTTGTTTTTCAGAAGGTGCCAATAGAAGCAAACTACCCATCAAACTGATACAGATACAGATTGTTGCATGAGGGATGCATTACAATTTTACCTTTCTTCTAAAATGTGTGTTTTCTAAAGATACATTTGCTTAAAAATTAGTTATTTTAATTGGCTCTAGATTAAAATAGAATAAATTGAACAGACAATTATTCTTCCTGTCTTATCTTCCCTTGAAAGGTTCACAGAATTTTTTTTTCAATAAAATGCTGAGATTTTATCTGTCATTAAGACTTAATTGTGATACAACTGGTATTAATATAAGGATTAGTTTTAGTCAGATGTAATAATTACAAAGACATCCATATTAATCTTAGTTCAACATTGGATATCGGCATGCCTAGGCTCCCCATGAGATAAACAACTGAATCTTGTGTATTCTGTCTGAGGTAGTTCAGAAGGTCAATAAACAGGATTTCTTTGTCAATTAGGAATATAGCATTTCCCTCTTTGTTCAAATCACATTGTTGTAGCTACTTCTGAGCAGGTGTTTAGAGCACAAACTTTATAGACACTAAAATAAGGAGATGTTTGGTTCTTGAAATGTGTGGTCTGGTTTACTTGCAGTTGACAAGGCTTTTACAGGAACATATCTGACTTTTTACAAGTTTCCAACAGCAGTAAACTTTATTCCTGCTGACAGCAGAAGCAATTGCTGTGTTCAGAATAAAATTGATTCGTTTAAAAGTTTAACTCTGTTTTCTTGTTTCATGTTTTATGCTCTAAGGTTACATTTAAGTCTGTTTCAGATAATCATTTTGTAAAAAACAATTCTTTGTGTGTTACTGGGGTTAAAATACATGAGTGAGCACCAAATCATTGCAAGGTAAGGGAAAGTAGAGTTTATTGGAACTGGAAAAAAGGATTTAACTTCCTCATGTAGAAAACAGTATTTTCATAGTGAAATTTTCACAAGGTGTTTTTTTTTTCAGAAGAAAAAAATTAAGGCAAATAATAAAAAAGCAAGAAATAAAACCACCCTCATAACCATCTAGAGCAAGCAGGCACTGTGTATTGTGATCCAAACATCTACCTTCATGCCATGATTCTTGGGCCACATTTTGGAATAATGTCAATAGTGGCAACTCAGCATACACAAGTCTGGAAAATATCATATGCAGAATCGGCAGCTTAAACTAAAGGCATCAACTAACACTGTTACAACCACTCTGCTTTGTGAGGGATGATCCAACTTAAGATGCTCCAGCTACCAGCTGCCACTGCAGCCCCCCCAAGAGAGCTAACTACCTCTGCACCACTGCTGAGTCAGTTGTATTTTATTTTGGATTTTGTTTGAAAGTGTTTGGGTCCCCTAAAATTAAAATTTATGGCACTTTATTGCTGCTAGAAAAATTGCAGAGTCAATCTGTGCAACTGGCTGGCAGGTCAAGCAAGGATGAGAGAAGAGCACACAATTGTGTTGAATTGACTCTGGCAAGACAGTGGAAGGCAGCTTCATTTGGCTCACATGGTGCTATTGGCTTCTTCCAGTAGATTTGCACCTCGTTATCTCTTCTGTTTCCTTGCTACTGGCTTTATCTGGGAGGAGTCACAAGATGTGTGAAGTGAATATCAATGCTATAGGATATTTTGGCCTTGTTATCAATTATTAAAGAAATCCATAATTTAAAATGTAAATGTGTCCATGCACAAAGATGCCTTGTCAACTGCAAGTAAACCATAAAACACATTGCATACCAATTCAGTGGTAACATTCCACCGGGATCGTAATTTCATCCGCTTTCATAGGTTTTGAGATTTTTTGGCCCGATCACCTCCAGTGCACCTAAGTCATTTGACTTTTCTAGCACCTCAACAAATAAATTTCACTTTTTTTTTTCCACATGCTTTAAATGTTGCATATGCCACAGACACGTTACTTACTAAATAGTAATATTAGCACAAAACACAGTGTTCTGCTTTGTCTTAAAAATTGCAAAATATAGTAATAATAAATGAATAATTAAGATATATCCATGAGGCATCAGCAACAGTTTAGAGCTATACATCCCTTTTGATTCAGTTTGTGACCACCTCAGCACACCATCACTGTACTGTTATTTATTATTGTATCCCTCAGCCTTCCCTTTCAGCTTCAAATCTTTACATTCCACTTGGCTATTCTAAAACTGCATTGGCAAGCTCTGCCTGTCTACTACAAAATAATAGCATTGTAGTCCAATGCAGCAGCGTACACCTAAAACCAAAATAAACTTTTCTCAATATAATCTATAATCCTTGACATATCAGGTGATAGGCTTCCCTTCTCCCTCTTTGCTCTGCTCATCATGCTGCAATTTTCTGCCTACTAGGTACATTCATTGATTGATCAAGGCTTGCAAAAGTCTGTGTTCAATAGGATAGACAGGACCTCAGCTAAGGGCGCCTTCTCTGTTACGCCTGTCAGCAGTATGATGAAAATTCTATCATGAGACACGGAGACTACTCACAATCTCATATTTTATTAAGCAATCGCGAAAGTGGTCTTGCTAGACTGAATAGATGACATATTTGCATGAACAATGAATGTTATCTTCTTAATCTAAAATAATACTGAACAAAACAGGAAGCTTAACTAGAGAGAGGTCTCTTCTGAACAAACAGAACATTTTCCAATCACATACTCACTTGCACACCTAGTGAGTTGGGGGAGAAACAAAGAAAGGTATGAGATCAATTCTAAAAATAGTAACTCACTCTCCTGAAAACAAGATATACTCACAGAAATGACAATGTCTGTGCCAGTATTGGGGAAACAGCAAGCACTAGGTAACGTGTTAGTCTCTGAAGAATTACATTCTTCTGCCAGCTTTTTCAGGAAAATCTAATAAAACAATGATGACATAGAAGAATAATTTTCTCTGCATGAAGATTAAGTGGGAACATGAGTCTATGTGATGGACAGTTTTTGCATTCATCTCATGTCTGCTCAACTGCAGGAATCATTGGGAAATGGCACATAGAGTATTTCTAAACTGATGTGTATCCGAAACAGTCAATGTCAACTCAAGTCCTACAGGAAGTGACAGTCAATACCAGCTTGTTGCCAGCTGTTTCTGCAACAACTTACAAAGCTTGACACAGCTAAGCAGTCTTGTGCTAGGACTAAATCCTATTGTTTCAGAAGAAATAAAAGGGAAGAAAAGTATTACCAAAATGCATAATTACACACAAGCCTGTGTGCTGGTACCTGTCAGAACCTCCAGAGGGAACTGAGGTTCTGACAGAGAGTATTAAAGGTCAGGAGTAAGGGTAGATGCCCTAGGAACCCCATAAACTGTAGTAACCCAGCTGAGTGATTTCTACAGAGTATTTACCATCTGTTGGTGAAGACTCAAGCTAAAAAAAAAAGATGAATCTTGATCCCAAATTTTGCCTTTTTTTTTTCCTGATGTATCCTAAACATCTGATAGGATTAAGATTTTGTGTCAATTTGAAGGAATGGATTTTTATAGTGAGTGTCTCCTAGTTTGTAGTTATTCAGAGCTAATTTTCAAACTATTTATAGCAATAAAAGATGCCATGAGTTTCAGCTTTAAGGCTAAGTAATCTTCTTGGAAAAAATTCAAGTCTTTTTGTAACGCATTCTGAAATTCTCTCTGCCATTTATTGAGGCATAGATTATTCAACTTCCTTCCTCACACATATATTACGTGGTGAATGGGATTTACAACAGGCAGCCTGCTCAGCAGGGTGACTCCTGAATTAGCCAAGAAAAATTAAAAAAAAAATTAAAAAAAAAAATAAAAAAAAAAAAAAAGGTGAATAAAAGCACAGACTGAATTCTTATGTATCAGAATTTTCTGTACGGAATGCAATTCCATCCTTTAAAAGTTCTCCAATCAATCACTTTGAATGAAGGAAACTGCCTCAATCTTTTTTCAAAATATAAACAGGTTGAGTTACAGTCTCCTTTTATTGTTTAAGATAAATGTAGTTTAAGCTAATAACAAAAAAAAAAAAAAAACCCACCACATTAAAAGGAAGACCCAAGCATTTTTTACCTCATTTGGCCACTTCCCCAGTGAAAGCCATTGAGGTCACTCTTGTCTGCTAAACCCAGATTTGCAAAGAAATCACCTTTGAGCACCCTCATTGAGGTCCCCAGGAGAATTCAGTATATTTGGGAGGTGGATATCAATGGCCCTAATGCAGGATGAATCATAAAATACTCCTCTTAGTCCAGATGGTAAGCATATGCTAGCAAATGTGTTATTAGTGTGATCTGCCTAAGCAGCATTACCAGGGAAAACTGGAAAACGCTTCCTGTCTTGTGGCTGAAGTGGGGTCTTTGTGGATTCCTTTATAGAACAGTCTCTGTTGTACTGTAGGCACCTTCCCTGTAGCAGTTCCCAAGGGAAATAGTGAATGTTCCTGGAAAACAGGACTTGGAACTCTTATAGTGGACCTAATAATAACTTGACTCTTTCCAAAGCTACCTACAACCAAACCATGTTTTTGCTCATGCCTCAAGTGCAATCAGGAAAGACAGAGTGGAGAGGGGGCTGCCCAGCCCTGACCCCCTCAGCACAGGGCAGGCAGGCTGGATGTGTGGCAGTGGCAGTTAAGCACCTTTCTGAGTTCAGGTTTAACACCCTTTCCAATATAAGGCTTTAAATTGAAGGTGACGTAAAACCCAGATTCTGAGGCTTAATTCAACTAGCTCTCTTCCCCTTTAATATAGGTAGCTCATGAAGTTTTAGACTGCCTTTCAATCTTTGTCATCTGTTGATCTATTTTCAGAAACTTACTAGCTTATAAAGGCAGCAAAGGTTCCATTGATTCTTTATTTTTAGTTTTGTTTCACACATGCTGGAAATTTGTTAAATGGAAGTCTAAGTTGAGCAAACCTGAAACCTTCCTCTAACACAGTTCATTTACTTGTCTTCAATCAGTTAAAGGGCAGAGCTTTACAGAGTGCTTTGTGCATGTGGACTAGCTTTAACTAGAAATAATAAAATTTAGTATTACTAATTAACTTCATTTGTTAAGAATGCTTTCTGTAATTTCAGTGGCTTACAGCATTACTTTCTCAACTACAGGTCCCAGCACACCTGGGCAATTGCACTGCTTGTGTTCAACAGGAAGTGAGGAAGATTTCTCCCTTTCTTGAATTCCACTCAAAATAACTAATGAACAATTTTGTGTAGAAGACGACCTACATAACTGAGAAGCTGAAGTATCATCAACCCCCATCTTCAAGAGCGAAAATAACAAAAATGACTTTGTAGATCTGATCCAACAATCTGTACTCTCCACCCTGATAATGGTACAAAGAACAATGCATTTTGGAAGCACAAATTAAAATTAATTCCATTCTCACTTTATATGCTACCATTAAATGTACACTATTACCTTAATACAAACAGGAAGGGATATGATTTTTCAGTAGTGGCAGCCTCTGTTTACTAACATAATTTGTTCAACAGTTGTAGGAGCAGGAAGGTAGAACCTATAAATTCCAGATCATGTTGCCCACATGAACTGAAGAGAGCTGCTAAAACAGAGATATATGGCTGAAGGCCAGATTTCATGGCTGAGGTTTTCTACCCCTTATGGCACCAATTTTTAGGCATATCACTGATGCGCTTCTGCTGATGTAACTGCAGTGATTCAACAAAGTACTGCCAATGTTAAACTGCAGAAAAAGGTACTCTGTTCCCATTTTTTACTTTTCAACTGGAAATACGCAGAGTTTATATCACAGAATCCTTCTTAATGTGTTAGCTAGAGGTATAAGAAGAAGGTAGGTACAAAAAGAACACTTTTTTTTATTAAAGTTGCTGAACACCAGAAGCTTGCTTTGACTTACTCAGTACCTCTGTAAATCTGGTCTTGTATGATTAGCTGCAGTAATACTGCTGAGAATAAAGCCTCACATTTTGTGTATCTCACTGTTGTGGCTTAGCCAACAGTTATTCCTTCCTGTGACAAGGAACAAAAACCCAGTGCTCGTGGATAGCAACCTCACAACATCTTTCTTCACAAAGAAGAGTGTTGTTGTGGATCAAAGAGTTAATCTATAATATCTAAGAATTAGCAAAGGATCAGATGGCTCAGTAGATAAATGTGTCTTCCTTCTTGGACTAAGTAATTCTGGCTTTACAATGCATTATACATGGCTGCAGTCAAAAGTACAACAGAGCGTTAAGAACATTTCTGTAAGCTCTTTAAATGTACAAAGTATTTCAAAATAAAGGAAATAGTACAACTTCTAAGCCATGTTCTCCAGGTTTCTTTTGAAGGAGAGGAGAAAATGACAGTACTCTCCCTATGGGAAACTTCCATGTCAAAGTGTCTATGCGTAACTCAGAGTGCCTTTTTTATTATTATTATTTGAATCCTTATCTTTGTCCTTTGGAATGCTGAATCTTTACAGGACATAGACACAACTACGTTAGATATGGATTTACAAAATTTATATAAAAACCACAAGGTGAAATGGTTTCACAGGAAAAGTCTCTTGTGACATTTTTGCCATAACACTTTAAGTAAAGCAATCTTACTCCTGGCCTTATCAGGAAGATTGGGAAAACAGTATCAACCTCCAGAAGGTTAAGGAACATAGTACAAAAGCATGACTGGGACTCACAAATGTGTCCTTACATTACAGATTTATCTTTGAAAGGCTCTAGCATGAGTTATACATTGCCTTCAAAACTTACATTCAGACCTATAGAACCAATCCAGCTTACAGTAGCATCACACACTAACCTCCCCCATTTCAGGAAGAAAGAAATGTGTTGCTAATATTTATGAAAATCCCTTTCATCTATTTTTTTTAAGAGCAAAATACAGTGGCAGAAGAAAACACAGTATTTTTCCCAAAACCATGAAGAACAGGAAGACAAAGTGGTTTTTTTCCCTTTAACCAAGCTTTCAGATTTTGATGTGTTTTCCATTTAAAATGTTGAGGTTAGCAAAGCTGTAATGTACAATGTCAAAAAGCACGGCCACAGGTTATACAGATTCTCGGCAGTGATAGTACAGGAATGATTTCTAAAGTGTATAGTGAGAGCACTGCCACTGTCTTGACCTTTCTCCTATGTCTGCTGAACAACTATATCTTATGCATAGAATTCTCTCCAGCTTCCTGAACTATGTCTAGTCTTCATACATATTGAGAGATGGAGAGGAAATCCCTCAATAGGAACACAGAGAAAAGAAATTTGCATGTATATTACTTTAAAACCATTTCAGCTTGACCTTCCATGAAGAATGGTTTAAAGGATGAATGCTTTGACTGTGAATGCAAAGGTTAATTGTCTTTATTGAGCATTGCTAAAAGGACCCCAGTAAACCATGAAGGTTTCTTGGAGGGATGTACTAAAGAAGGATAGGCGAGAGAAGGTTTTGCATTAAAATGACAAATCTCATAATATCCACACTAAGATGTCCATGTCCCAAGCAGAAGACTTTAATAAATGAAACAGACTTTCAGAAGAGGCTGTTGAGTGTTATAGAGTACTACACTTTCCATTACAGAGGGACTGACTTCAAACAGAAATAAAACCACCTACCTAAACCCATCAAAAGTCCTCCCACACCACACCAAGCACATTAACTTCTCTGGCTCCTTTTTTTAAAACATAAATAAATTTTAAAAAATTACAGAATTCCTCAGGGCATTAGTTCTCCTGTTAACTTAAATACTGAAGCAATTTACATGTTTAAGACCACAAAAGTACCCCTTGTTTAAATTTTTGTGGCTTCCTTGAGTTTCTTTATTAGATATTTTAGAAATTACATAAATTGCATTGGAAGACTATTGTTGCAAAAACCACTTCTGTGACCAGTTTCATGCTATGTTATGTCAGTAGTTTTATATCACCAGAAAATGTAAAACTGTAAACAGACTATAAATATTCTCTCATGAGCTGAATAAAATAATTCAGTTAATATTTACAAGATGATTCAGAAATAAAGTGTTTAATTCTTTTGCGTATTAGAAGTGGCAATTTCAAGACACTTAAGCACACTATTAATCAAACATCTTGGGACTGTAATGAAGAATTCTCACTGAACCAGCAGCTTCAAGTAATAAATGGCTTCCAGGATGTTTTTTAAGCCATCATATTAATAATCTCACTGTTATCATACATTCAATTACAAACCAACATTCTTCCAGAGAAGTATCAGTGATTTGCACACTACAAGGAATATTATCTCCCTCTAAGACTGTACAAAAATTGTGGTTGCTAAACAAACATAAAAGAAACAGTCCTGGTACACATTAGAGGAATTATACGTCAAATGAATGAGCAAATGTGAAGGACAAAATCTGTAATAATCTATCCAATGTCAATGCAAATCACAAGTCAACAGAGTCCAGCAAACACAAATGCCTCCTAACTCTTCTTTGCAAATGATGCCCACACAATTTCAAGCAGTAACCTGCCTCAACATAGTTTTTAAATACACTAAATGCAAATTAACTTAATTCATCATCTTTTATGTACATATACAAATTACAGAGTCCTATAAAATGCATAATACTCATACAACCACACAGTTTAATGTATGTTCAAAATGTAGGTAGAGACCTGCATATACATTAGGTAACAGAAAGCCCTTCACAACACTAAAGCCAAGAGTACAGTGCAACTATGACAGAATTATTTAGTTTGTGTACTACTCCTTTAAAACAAAAACCCCACAGGCTTGTGAATTAAAAAGTCAGAGGAAAGTTCTTGTATGCATCTGAGAGAGATGAGACAGATCAAAGGAAAACCAGAACAGCTCAAAACCTCTAGAAGAGACCAGTATCTGTTTTCCATACTGATAACTTTCTTCAGGGTTTCATGCAGAGACTAGTAAGGGGAAGCACACCTACCTTCATTAGCAGGTGTTGCATATATTATACTTGTTGAACTTTTCACAAAATCACCTTTTAAAATGTCTATTATCAACATAAATAATTCAGAATTCATTACAATCAGTACAATAAATAACACAGAGATTTTGAATTTGTATTTAATGCCTGTTTGAAGCATATAGAAGCTTTATATATAACACAGTATTAGTTTTCTGTGTCATTATTACTATTTTCTTTAGAGACAACACATTTGGCTTTTATTAGTAGGGAGGTTGTCACTATTTTTTTTTTTTTTTATGTTTACTGGCATATATTTGTCATAGCAGAGGAAAAACCCAGTATCAAGAAAGAGACTGTCCAGCCTGTTTCAAAAATTCTTGGCAAGCTCTGCTGCAACAAGCTGCTACCATACTTGACATTCTTGAAATGAGCCCTTCATGCAGCATGGTGTGGGAGAGAGTCCACTCACCCAGACACGTCAGGACCACTGGCTGCCTGCTGTCTGTGTGCTCTGACTGTCTCTTTGGCCTGGCAAGGAGCTGTGTCGGCCCGGAGGAAAAGCAGTGGAGCACTTCACCCCTCCTGAAACTACCCAGAAACTGATGAAAGCTTTCACGACTTTAAGCAATACGGGAGATGCTATTTACTGCGCCTAATTACAGCAAGGTCATCAGCTGGGAGCTTCCCAGACCCCCAAAAGCTTCGCCCCCCACCTTGTATTCCTGCTGGTGGGGGAGTGGCCGGGCGGCTCGCACTGAGAGGCAAGCCCAGCTTGCTGGAACGAGGTGCGGAGCCGCTTGGCCCCGCGGCTCGGCACGCCCGGCGCTGCCGGCGGAGCTGCTCCCGGCTTGTGGCCGGGTCCGCACCACCCCCTGCCGGCCGCAGGGTCCGGCTCTCTCTCCCGCGGCGTGCTGCCGGCTCCCGGGATCTCTGCCAGCGGCCGCACATCAGGAACACACCCGGGAAAGCTGGGAAGTGCATCGTGCCAAAGCGGCTGGTCCCAGAGAGCCGCCCAGACCCTAACAGCATCTGCAGAAATGCCTCCTTTGGAAGCTCTTCTCATCCTTATGAGAGGAAAAGGTAGGGAGGAGACGATGAAAGGGCCGATGCTTACTTCTCAGCTGCTTCTTTGCTCGAGGTCGCTTAGCCTGTACACGCTGCAACACGATTCCTAATTGCAGCGCAGATAACTACGGGAATAACTGGAAACCCCCTGCCCTTCAGCCTAGGCTGGATGCCCTGCTCACAGCGGGACGTGCCTCAGGCTTTACGGATGCGAAGTGCTGCCCTCTTGTAGCATAAACATATTTTCTTTAAAGACCCTTTAAAAATAATCCGGTACAATAAAAGTTTTTTCCCCCTTAATCGGAAGACTCGTCTCTTGCCTTTCCCGCACCAGCTGTCTCCTGTGAATCCTATGCAGGAGGGAGAGGACTCCCCAGCAACCCAGGCAGGGAGCGTTTGCGGCGGGGAAGCCCTGGAAGCGCTGTGGGTATCAGCGGCTCTCAAGCAAATCGTGTTATCATCTTTCCTCTCCTCAAATACTCAAACAGCGCTAGAGTCCTGGGTTGCCTTTCCTTGGGGAGATTAGTATTAGTTCCGAGCAAGACTGGGGGGTGAATATATTTATTCAGTACTTTCAGATCTGGTTTATAGGAAAAGGAAAGGAGTCCCCAAGAGCACTTCAGCGCTCGCCAGTTTACCTTCCCAGCGGCAAGCCCTTCTCTGCGGCCGCGGGGCAGCCGGCGTCCGGAGGGGGTGTCCCACGGATGGCCGTGCATGAGGCGGCGAAGGAAGACTATCTTCCCTTAACCCTCTCATCGTTTCTCCGGCGCTACCTCCGCCGCCACCGCGGCGAGGTGTGTGTGTGTCCCGCCCCTCCGGCTCGGCCGTCCTTTCACTCCGGCTCCGCGGCCCCGCTGAGCTCGCCCCATGCGCCCGCTCCCTCTCTGTTGCCCTCCTGAGCCAGCCACCCTCTTTGCAGCGTACATATTTATAGAGAGATTTACATTATTATCATTAGTATGATGATGAGATGATGATGATGATGATGATGATGATGATGATGATGATTTGAGCCAAATTCCGCTCAGGGCTGGCGGCGGGTAGTTGGCAGCAGGTGTAGGAAGGCTCTATCTCCGCCAAGGAGCATGCTCAACGCTCTCAGGCATGCTCCTTCAGCGGGGAGGGAGCCTGAGCTGGGCCAGGGGGCGGGGGGGAGCGGAATCCTCCCAGCTCGCACCGTCCTAATGCAAAGTTTGATTGTACTTGCGGCCCCCGGGCCGCGGCCCGGCATCCCACCGCCGTTGCCTCAGCTTCGCTCGGCTGCGGGAACTGGACGCTGCGCTNCCTCCAAACCCTGGCAGCTCCCCTCAGTCTCATTCTCCGCGATCACGCCTCCACCGGTTAAAATAAATAAATAAATAAATAAATAAATAAAAAATTTCACTTTTTTTAAAAAATAACTCCCTTAAGGATTAAAGCGACAGGTGAT
>VXBB01012768.1:477815-536887 GCA_013399915.1 Illadopsis cleaveri
CCTTCCCTTTCCCCTTTTTTTTTTTTTTTTTTTTTTTTTTTTGCTACTTCTTTTCATTGTATCTTATTTAAATTTAGTGCTCTAAATCCAAGGAATGTATTTTTTTCATTTTTCAAGAACAACTGAATAAACTAATAATAGTAAAAGTAATACATATGTGTTCTGAAATATTCTCTGACTTTATGCAAGTCTATATATTGAAATGTGTTATTAACAAATATGAAATAATCCTCTTTGATATTTATATAACACAAATACATAGCACCTTCAGAAGTTCCTCCAACTGAAATGCTAGCTGGAAACACTTTAAGTGTTTCTGTCATGGGGGTCACTGGTTGTAGCTGGTTTGCTCTGAAACACTGACCTTAGGTGGCTGTAAGAGCAGCATCCAGCCTGTCTTTTATCTGCTTCCCACCCAGAGTCCAGCCAGCAGTGCCTGCGTGGCCTAACTTACTGATTTTCCTGTTTGCACCAGTAGAACATTTTATTTGGTAAGTCCAGTCAAAAAAAAATGTTAATCATCTAAAGATAATCCATATGAAGATCATCTGATAATCTTTTTTTCACGTAACTACAGATGGAGCAAAAATGTAGAAAAAAATCTATGTGTAAATAAAATTTACACATAAATAAGCATGTGTATTTATGTGTAAATATGCATATGTCTTCTGAGGCAATGCCTATGAAGACATGATCCCACACATAGTCAAGAGTCCTGGGCAAAAACTGATAATGAAAACATGATCTTTCCTCATAACTGTATGTCCCCATCCTACTGACTCTACGGACTCTACTAACTTTAAAACAAATGGCTAAATACATTGAAATTATGATTATTATAATTTTTACTTTTTGCTTATCTCCTTCAATAGGTTTAAATTGTTATTATGAGAGATGTAACTGAAATGTTGGAGAACATTTATTTTTCAGGGCGTCTTTTTTTCATTTCTAGGTGGAAATAAAATAAAAAAATATCATTTTGTATCACTACTATTTTTCAATATTTGAGGCAGTACTTTTCTTACAATTGTCAGATGTCAGATGAAAATCAAAACCTTCATCTCAGAAAAACACAAGAGCATTTTATTTATGCTCTGTTACACTTCATTCCTCTTCACAGATTTCAATACTTTTGCAAATGTATCTCTGTGTTTGATGACTAAGCTATTAAGTTACTCATAACAATTCACAGTGAGTCAGCATATGTGATTTCCAACCTGTTCTGTCTTTTATAACTTGGAATCAAGATTTAAGCTCACACAGGACAAAAACTAGAATAATGGCAGATTGAATTGCAGTGCTCTTTTCTGAGATGTTAAATCTATTCGGCTGTTTTCATGATACACAGGTAAGGTGATTCCTCCTGAACACAAGTAGCATGTACCACCAAAACCCCCTTTACACTGTTGCTACCCCATCTTTCAGTTATTTCTAGCTATTTTCACATCAGAAATCTGGCAGCAGGCTTCTAGGATTGAAATCCAGCTTTACAATTAAGTGAAAGGAAAAGAAATGTTCTGACCAGTATCTTGTTTTATCCTTGCAGAAAGTGGGAATATTTCCAATTTTCAGGGTCCTTTCACAAGATGAAGGGAAGAGAGCAGCAGAAGCGTAGCAATGCCAAATTACAAAGAACTGGCTGTACAGGCAATCCCATCCTTCATTCCCTCTCTGCAGCTGAGAGGTTATGCCATCTGCCCTTTCAGCCTACTGCATGCTGTGTCACTCATGAAGACGCAAATTTAGACTCCTCTTTTGTCAGAGCGGGTGCAAGACAGCTCCTATATTTAGGAGAAAATGTGCTATAGGGGAAAATGTGCTAACCTCCAATATTTGTGTCATTCCAGGATCAAAAGCAGCCCCTCTTTTATGGAGTAAATGTTTTTTTTTAATTGTCCTCTGAAAAAAAGAGAAATGCAGAACAACCTTTTTGCTAGGTCACTGAAGGATCACGTGACCATGACTGCTGTGCCAAATGGAGTAGTCCATCATGTCTGTAATGAAAACTTAACCATTTTTATATGCAGCCAATAAAGAGAGTACTGCCTTTGTGGTGGTGCATCTGAATCCCACTTCATCCTCAGGCCTCCTCTCTGATCTCAGAAGCTCCCTGACAAGCCTTGGCCAAAGCAGAAAACAATCCCTTGACCATACTATTTGGTCTGCGAGGCATTCCCTGATGTACCAGGAGCTTGCATGCTAAAGGTGGCAACAATCAGAAATATCAGTTGCCCAAGCTAAGTGGGAAACAGAGGATAAGCAATAATCATTTGTAGCTCTGGTAAATCATTTTCCTGAATCATAGCCTGAATGGAGTGGCACTACTGGGAACTGCAGTTTGAGAGGAACTCATATCATTGTCACTGCATTTTGGGAAAAAGAAGTCCAGTAGTTATTAACTACTTGGGTTATGGCCAGGATGGACACTTACTGATGACCAGAGTTAATAATCTTGTAACCCTGTAAACAGCAGAGAGGTTCTTTGAGCTTTCTTGGACTGCAGCACGCTGAATGAGCACCTCCCTCTGAGTGGGAAACCTCTTGGAACTCACGAACTCTCAAGTCCACAGTGTTCAACAAACTGTCTCTGAAGATGAGCTCTGGGCTGCTACCCCCACCACATCTTCATGCCCCTTGATCTGCAATCCATTGCCTGTTGGGAAATGCAAAGGACTTTGGCCTGAATATTTCATTGAACCCGAGGGGGAATTTTTTATAGGTACTTTTGCACAAAAAAAAATAAAAAAATAGGTGTACATATTGCTTTAATTGTGTGAGTGTGATTTGATTATGATTTGAATGTTACTGTCTCAAATCTGTAGTTGTCATTGTTATAATTGTAGTGAACCCTAGAAAATTGCTTTCTAAATGTTACTCAATGATTAAGTGCTGCTAAACCCTTTTGCACCCTTATCCCCTTTTGCATTCTCAGCTTCCGTGAAAATCACTCCAAATTGCTTCTAAGTTAATCATCCTTTTTAATGCTTTGATCTGGGTCGTACATAATAGTGTGGACCTGGCCATCAAACTGTGTAAAGTCACATTTTCACAAATTCATGTGAAACCCTGTTTTCACCACTTCTTTCTACAATGTTTCTTTAAGCAGCCAAACCACTCGTTCATCACAGACTTGAATGGGGTGGTGTGGAATGGCAGCAATGCATTTACTGGAGTTCACAAGGCACTGCTGGCATATAAGAGTTCTCTAAAATAACATGGAAGGTTTTGTAGTTATACCTGACCAAAAAAGTTGTATCATTTTCATTTCAGTAAACACTGATTAAAAGCCTGACACTGTATTAAGAAAATAAGGATATTTCAAAGGGCTCCATTTGCACTGTATGTTGAATATTAAAGAAGCTGCTGAAAGAACTGTGAGGGGGAGGGCAATTGGGTCTGGCTTTAAAATGGCATGTGCAAAACTTAATGATTGTCAAAGGGATATTTTAGTATGCTTTTGTTGCAATAAGCCAAATGTGTGGCTGAGTCCAAGATGCTAATTTAATTGCTTCCTCTGGATACCCTCTCCACTGCAGCAGACACTTGCTAAGAGGTATACCATCTCCCATACCTCCAGCTGGTAGAGAGGTGTGGACCCTCAGTGCTGCATTTTGGTATTCCAGCAGATGCAGTGTAGGGGTGAAATGGCCACTTTGCATCTGCTCTGCTTGTTTGTAAATAACTGAATCTAAAGTCAGAGATGTTCAGAATAAGGGTGATGCCTGCATTGCATGTTAAGTCCAAGAAATGTGTTTTCATTAATGAACAAAGAGCCTTTAGATGAGATGCTGTTAAGAAAGCTCCTTTTATAAAATGGAGGGTGCTAGAATGGAAGTGTGTCACTGCCACTATCAACTAACAGAGGTTATGCACTGATGGAAGGAACAAGGGAGCTGGCAGAAGCCTGTCTCTCGCTGTCAGTTCCAGGCTGCAGGCTTTTATGTTCATTTGTATTGCAATCAATAAGGAATAGCTTAAATTGGGCTCTGGAAACTTGATTTTATAGTTTGCTAAATTTCTCTTTTAAATTTGTTTAAAATAAAAGAGATGTTTCTATGGAAACCTTCACTTTTATTCAAGAAAAGTATCTCCTAGTCTTCATCTCCTCCTCACACAACCAGGGCTGGCTGGATCTGCACTAAAATACAGCTGCACTGTCCCAAACTTGCCACTCCAGCTCAGTGCTGGGCAGTGAGGCAAACACTTGCTAACGCACCCATTGTGCAATTAATGCTGCCTCTTCCTTCACCTGTAAGTGATGTTCTCTATTCATACTCTTCCAGCTCCCAAAACAGTTGGCAGCAGAAGACATTTCCCAGCCTGGGAAGCCCTGGCAGCAGTGGCAGTGGCAGCATGTGCTGGATGTAGCCTTACAGTCCTCCAGCACTGCCCAGAGCAATGGGAACCAGGCAGAGCGAGCAGAAGCAGTGTGGTTTTTGGAAGTGGGAAGTGCTGGCCACATTGGTCTTCCTAGGAGGTTAAGTGTCTTCCAGGGCTCAAAATTGTTTTTTCTGATAAAGTTTTGTATGTGGAAAAAAACCCAAAAAACCCCAACTCCCTGAGATAATCTGTGATTCTGAGTTACAAAGCCTTAGGACCTCTTTCCCAAATAATGAACAAAAAAATCTGCTGATATCAAAAAAATAGGATGATGGAATTGGTTGGGTTTTAGATTTTTTTTACCCATTATTGTCATTATCATCATCTGACGGATATGATTTGCTTTCCTGAACACAGAGAGCTTAAGACAGTTGGTCTGCTTACAGTTCCTAAGTCTCCTTTCCAAAAGGCACTCTCTCCTCTCTCAGTTTGTGGTATTCTGATTTTTTTTTTTTTTTTGCCTATTGATGGAAACTGCTGCTATGTTCAAGATCTTCCCTCAGCTTCCACTTCCATTACTCAGTCTCTGACCAGTCTTTCACAGCATGACCCAGCCTAGGATCTGGGTTTGAAATACCTGATAGAAATTAGACTTTAACATTTTTTTAAATTTTTCTTGAATTCCCTGCAACTCACTAGCTTCACCCATCATTCATTCAGTCTGAGCTATAGCAGTACATATGAGAGAAAAAAGAATCTATAAAATCTGTTTAGAAAGGATCTATACCAGTTTTTATCTCAGTAGTACATATGTAGAAAGACAAGACAACAATCAGATGTAAGTCTGGCTTCTCATAACTTTGATAAAAATTCCTTAAAGATAACAAGCTTTATAAATTCATAGATTATTTTATATCTGTGCTGCATTCAGTTCTGTATAATTAATTTTCAGTACAGCACTTCATTAGATGAGCTATTGAATAAAGAAAATAATTCAGTTTTGCAGCGCTTTATTTTTAAAGTCAGGAGTAAGATGTGCTAGACTACAGACAGGTATACAGTTACTATTTTTTTTTAAATAAAAATGGAAACTTAAAATAAAATTAATGCAAACTTTCCTCAGCTGGATTAAATTAATATAAAAGAGATCCTGATGATGAAAATATGTGCATTAATATCTTGGTGTTTTTCTAGGCTTTATTCCCCTAGTGAAAAAAAAACAGAAGTGATGGCTCAATAGAATACATCCTTTACCTACCCTGCCTGGTCATTCCTCACCCTTTAGGGGAATGTTGTCAAGAGAAAAGCTCCCATGCATGTTCCTTATACATTGCTGTGCAAATCAACAGGCCTAAATTGACAAAAAAAGAAGAATTTCTTTACATGTAGAAAGATTTTTTTTTTAAATTTCATTTTTAGCTTTTTACATAATAATGTTTGAATCAAAAATCTCAGAAAACCATTTGAGTACTTTAGGAATTTTTTCTCAATCCCTCAGATGACTCGGTAACTCTACATTCTTACTGATGCTCACTGTAACTTAGGTAGCCTTAGGGTGATATAAAAAAGGACTCTTCAACTTCTTTGACAACTATAGCTAGATTTTATTACAGTGTGTTGCTCATGGACCAGAGAACAAACAAACTTTATAACATGATGAATCACCTGGGGAATAGATTCAATCTGCATGCCAGGAGTTGGGCAGCAGCAGTGTGATGCAGCAATGGCTCCATCATATTGCAGCTACCATGTGGACAAGAGCTAGAAGTTGATGCATTTATTTATGCCATAAGCAGAAGATGAAGTAGCTCTTTCTGCATAAACACAACCAAAATTAAGCAAACAAGTGTCAAACATTAAATCATTATTACTAGCACATAGTCTGTTATTTTCACTGTATTATTCATGTAAGATGGTCTCATGGCTTTCTGATTAAAGCTGCCAGAAATTATGTTCTTTAACCTCACTGTCATCAAGATTCATTCAAGTGGTTGCATTTTTAATTAAAGATTATTTTATTTTTTTTTCAGTAAGAGAAAACAATCACATTAGATAATGGTCAGAAGCAAAAAAGAAAATGTTCTGATTGTCAGCCTCATATCACTCTTATGCTTAATTAGTTCTTGTTGTTTGGAGTCCCTAGGTGAAAAATGGAAACAATCAATTTCCTAGCCAAGATACAACACTGGGATTTGCCATGATAAGGAAACTACTTGAGAATACATGTATGATGATACAGAGAACTCCTTAGCACCTGAACACAAGAAATTTCAGAATGCTGTTATCTCATTCAAATGTCCTTATGGCTTTCTGTTCACTCCAAACAATAGAAATGCATAAAGACTCCATGGAATACTCTATCACAGGACTTGTGATAACTCCTCTGTTCCTCATGTGTAGTAGCACTTTTTCTTTGGTCTCCCTTATCACTGAGAAAATAAAACTGAAATGAGAAGGGAAACCACTTTGGAGCTCTTTTACCTACTGTACATGTCAAACTCATACAGAAAGGCTGCAGAACCTTTGTGTAGGAGAAAACATGCAACATTTAGGCTCTGTTTCCTTGGCTTTTACCTTCAGCTCCTGCTTGGGGTCTTCTGACTGTCATTCCTCTGTTGGTACAGAAATAAGAGTTCAATTTCTGCATGCAAAATATTGCAAGTGAATTTGGATACTGTAAAGACAGGGTGTGATGGACTCAGACTTCAAAAGTGTTGATCACATAGAAAGAAAATACATTTCCTTCATATTTAGTGAAAAGGCTTCACTTTGCTCTCATTTGTCTTTTTCTTAAGAAGGCAAGATATGAGAAAATACAGAGAAATGACAATTTCTTATTGCAGGAAAAGGCCTGAAGATGAACATTTCCCTACATTTTAACTACCCTTTTCTCAATTTCCTCTTCAGGCTTTTTTCAGACTGTGTTTTCTTAGGAGGCTCTTACTTTGCCTTGACTAATTCCTGCAGGTTTCCCTGCGTAAAGAATCCCATCAGCTTTTCCTACCTTATTTTACCGGCATCCTCCAGGCACCCGACTCACCTTTTGGACCTTCAGAATAATTTCTGTGCTGCCCTTCTGGCCTTTGCAAATGGCTGCCCCTGTTTGATTAGACAACACTTGTTAGAGGAAATATCATCTCTGAGCTGCAGTCCCATTGTAAGGGCATTTTACAAAAGAGATGTCTTTTTATGTGAGTACAGTTAATGGATAATGGCCCATTATCAAGAAGCTGTGACTTTGCTCATAGGTTTTCTTTCAGCAGTGGAAGTCTTTACTGTTGTTAGCACACAAATTTCTGGAACATTTACACAGAAGCAATTAAGGCCATATTCAGATAGGCTATTATTCTACCTAATGGGTACATAATAGGTACTTAATAGATATTTAGGCACCTATTATGCTTACCGGTTCAAAAGAGCAGAATTATCAGGCTCTTTTCCGAGGCCAAACAGGATTTGTCATGATGAGGAGGGCTAACAGATATCACGATGTACTATATTATGGGTTCAAATTCATTGTTCTGGGAAAAAGCACAGAGCATTTCTTCTGTGTTTTCTCTGACACGGATTTTCTTTTCAAAGCAGAGCTCTAGGAATTTGCAACATCACAGACTTGGTGTTTGTGTGAAAGGACCTGATGCAAGGATCAGGTGACTTTATGATAAAGTGTCACAAGCTTCCATGAGTACAGGCTCTGTAGTTTAAAAACAGATTTTTTTTTTTTCTTCCATTTAAACCATAAAACCATATAAAAGTTATTTAAACACTTGTTTTTCATTTAAATACTTTTTATCATTTAAAATATGAAAAAATGTAAAAGAAATTAAATGCAGAATTGTAAAAACTTTTAGTTATTTTTGCTGTAATATGCGGAATAGATCACAAGTAGTAACTGCTCTGATAGCTTGTAGAAAATAAGCACTTTTTGGTTTGTTGCAGAAGCATATTAATAGATGAATTAGTTATATTTCAAATGCATTCATGCCTAAAACATCTATAAAACTTGAATAGATTTTACCTCTGAAAGAGCACATGGGGGTCTTCACTCCCTCTTATCCTCCCAAATTTTCTGGTCATGCAGATTTAAAGTAACTGCCAGGAATCAGGCTACCATTCAGTGAACTAAACAGAAACCACTGCAATGGAGAGTAATAAATCAGATGCCCTTGGCAGTGGTCAAACAGCTTGAAGGAAGCATTGTGATCTGCAAAAAGAACCCCAAACCAACCAATGCTAAACAAAATCATGAAGGCCCTGTTGGAAAACATACCAAGTTTAAAATTTTTATATATAACTTTAGTTAGGGGTTTTGTTCAGCTTTGCCCTGAGGGAAAGGAATTTTAAGTTCCTTTTCAAGGCACTGTTTCATCATTCAAGGCTGATCTCAACAGACTGGGAGTAGCACAGAAGATACAGAAAAGGTAATGATCAATAATGACCATCTGCTCCAAACATCACCCCGGCATGGTTGGAGACACCTGGCCTGGGGAAGGAGACATAAGAGAACCAAGAATGAGAACCTAATTAACATCGAAGGCAAAGAGATTGATAACCAATAGGAAACCAAATACTAAGAGTTGCACAACTTGGAGCTAATGAACATTGAACCAATTAATTTCTATGGGTTTAGACTGTATAAGTATTTGAAAAAATCTAGTAAGGAGTCATGTGTCATGGAATGATTTTCTATGCACACCCAGGCTATGTGTGGATGAAATGATTTCTGTTGCACATCGTGGCCAGAATAATGTAATGCCTTGATTCTCTAACACAAAATACGTTGTTGGAGAGATTTTGTTTTTCCTGCAGTTTCAGAGACAGCCGCAGAAGTTCAAAGAAGGTCTTCTAAAAAATGCAAAGTCAACACAAAAAGAGAATAATTCCAGAAGCATTGCAAAAAAGATAAATATTCTCCCCTCCTCAAATAAATTATAATCAAGCTCCGTCAGCCACTTTTAAGTTTACAGGTGGAAATCCAGCCTCTCCTCTCTCCATGCTTCCCTCATCTGGTGTTTTCTGATGCTTCCTAGTAGCAATGCCTACCTTTTTACTCTGCCTTTGCTGGAATTAGGTAACAACTATGAGGATTTCCCTTGGAAAAAGCACTGAATTCATCCCAGATGTGGGATCAGTCACATTATGAAAAGAATGGAAGCAATCTTTCGCTTAAGCTGTCATTAAAACAATGTCTGTGTAGTTTTTGAGCACATCATCCTTACATAAAACGATAGCTCTGATGATAAAATATTTAAACCTGACTCTCAGAGGATCTCTAATTCTGCCTGTGGACCCCCACAGAAGTTCTTTAGACATTTCAAATATTCTGCTAAGGCTCCACAGAACTGTTTTTACTGTCTTTTGGTGATGAAACTCTACACCATCATTTCCTGATGCAAGTTGAATCTCAGCAGTAGAATGTATGATTTTAGGCTCAAAGGTGAAGAAGACAGTCTGAGTTTCTAATGTTCTACTAATAACTCTGCTTTGGCAGCTTGCAAACCAAATTCTCCATGGTGAGAAAGAAGTAAATCAGATCAAAACAATTCCAGTGACCTGAATGCAAAGCACGAATAACACACATTTCCAGAATTCCTTCTGGTTTTCCTTCTGGCCTCCTCTTCCCAGAAAAGGGGTGCACAGAACCTCTGACATCAGAAGAGTCCCTCTCCTCAGTAGCCCTGGAAGCCACAGCTCTTGGCTTCTGCCCACACTGCCTGGCAGTGCCAGGGCATAGATTTAAGAAAACTCATTTTCAAAGCTGAAAATTTAATGGCTTTTAACCCATGCATCATTGCAGTGAGGAAAGCAAATCTCATAAACTTCTGAATTTGAAAACATTTTTCCTTCTTCAGTTGCTCAAAAAAAAGTATCTGCTGTGACCAAAAGATTGAATGTTGTTAGCCTAAAAAACCTGCTGAGCTGACTCAGAGAGAAGTCAAGAGCTTAAAAAGCAGTCCTCATCAGCATAACCTTTCTGTGACATTCCTAATGGGCCCAGAATTGCAATGGTTAAAATAATCACATATTTTGACATTTATAAAAGATGTGTTAAGAGGTCTTTCAGTGGCAATCCTATTAAACCATCTCAATTTTACATAGTCTTAAACCCTGTTCATCTACATGTACTGAGCACATTGCAGTCTCAACTGAATATGCTACAATCATTAGATCAAACATCTTTTATTTAATACCCATCATTTACCCAGGATTATGCAAATAAATAAATAAATAGAAATTTAATCCTACCAAATCACCCAGCCTTATTGCCTTAGCAGAAACTTCAGAATGTTTCTCTCACTGCTTTTTGAAAAAAAATTGCTGTTCATAAAAGATAGAACTTGTGCAGACAAGAACAGACAGTACCTGTGCAGACACACAGGTCTTGGTATCTACATCTGTACACTTGTTAATGAAATGCTTTGGAAGTAGAAGCTGCTCTCTGAGGGTCTGAAGCATAGAAAAGGAAGCAACACATGAGTTAAAAATGTACTTGACAAATATGTGGAGAAAATCAAAAGATAAATACGAAGACTTTTGTTTAGGAAATCCAAGATCCACAATGCTTAGGGTCTAGGGAGGTATCACTACATGCTACTGCTGTTCTTTTGGGGTTTTTCCTCCATGCATGATGCATGAGGTTCTGCTGCAGTTTGGAAACTACAGGTATGAGAAGGAACAGCTAGAAGAGTAAAATGCTAATCACAGAATCACAGAATTTCTAGGTCGGAAGAGACCTTCAAGATCATCGAGTCCAACCCATGTTCCAACACCTCAACTAGATTACGGCACCAAGTGCCTCATCCAGTCTCTTTTTAAACACATCCAGGGATGGTGACTCCACCACCTCCCTGGGCAAACCATTCCAGTACTTAACCACTCTTTCTGTGAAAAACTTTTTCCTAATATCTAGCCTATATTTCCCCTGACGCAGCTTGAGACTGTGTCCTCTTGTTCTGTCTGTTGCTGCCTGGAGGAAGAGACCAACCCCCAGCTGTCTACAACTTCCCTTCAGGAAGTTATAGAGAGTGATAAGGTCACCTCTGAGTCTCCTTTTCTCCAGGCTAAACAACCCCAGNTGCTCCTGTCCAAGCCACGGGCTGCCAGCTTATCTAGGAGTAAGCTGTGGGAGACGACAGAGTGAAGACTACTTAGCACTACACATTATCCTGCACTTGCTTATCAAAATTTGCCTTAAAATTGGAGGTAAGCAATCAAGCAAGGCACCTATTTTACTAAAATAGAAAAGTAAAAGAAGGTCTCGGAAAAAAAGTCACAAAAATTAAAGCCTAAAGAAGAAAATCACGAAATAACATAGAAACTTTAATCCATTAATATGAATTTATTTTTCTAAATATAAGCCCCTAGCAATAAAGGCAAAAAGAGATTTGAAGCTGTGCATTGTTAGTTGCATAAAAATGAAAACTCCCAGTTTTATTCAAACATATTAGAAACAGAAATCCAACCACAAATAAAGTTTAATGGACAACTGAAATATACTGACTGATCTTGAGAAAGACAAGCTCATAGCATAATATTCAATTTTTTTTTTCATGAATACAAAAAGAATGATGATGAGGAGGGAGCAACTGTCTCATAGTAAAGTGTCAGATGTCAGAATAGTTCAATAGAATGCCTTGTAGTAAGACATCAATACAATTTCTTAACTAGGAGAACTAAGGAAATTCAAATATCAAATTGCTGAAATACTGACTATGGTAACCAATCTGTCAGTCAAATTAGCCTCTCTGAAGGGCAGCAAGAGGTATCCAGATATTTCTAGGTGCTTGATTTCAAAACTGAGACTATAAATAAATGCTGTGAGAAAGATAGGCTTATTAGATAGTGAAGTAACTTTAATACATTGGAAAAGGTCAATGTACTTTATGTAAAGGGAATGTGATTTGCAACATAATTTTTGCTTCTCAAATCTGCTGGAGTCCTTTGACAGAGTCAGTGGTGTGAGTAAAAGATATGTTTAGAATATTGAGTTAAAATCTACAGCTGACTGTGAAGACCTGCAGGAATATCTTGTGATATGCGCGCTGGAAATGGGAATGAAATGGTAGATAAAATTCAATGCCAATGAATGCAAAATAATGCATTTGGTGGGAGAAACACAATAACCCTACTATAGATGCACAATAATGAGCTCTGAAAGATCTTGTAGTCATTATAAGTAGATTTTTGAAAGCATCAGCTGAATGTTCAGAGGCAGTTAAAGTGGTAAATAGAATTTAGGAAGTATTATGAAAGTAATAAAGAAGAGAAATTGTCCTTATGACAATATGTCTGGTGGGTCTGTGTCTTGTGGATGTAATTCTGATCAGCCTTGTTAAAAAAAAGCAGCAGAAGTAGGGCAATTTGAGAGGTAGAAGATAAATTAGATTCGAAATATGGAGATTAAAAATACTCTTCACTTTAGAAACAAGATGGCTGACAGGAGGAATGTATAAAAGATTATGTATAATCTCAAACAGTACAAATACTATGACTAAGTAAAGTTTACCTTGTAGCAAAATTGTTAGGGAACAAGCTAAAAAGAAATTAAAGAGAAGGTCTTATTATAAAATACAATATAGTCACAGTTTTCATGGAATGATAAAGCTCAATAATAGGGCTAGAAGAAGAATTAAGAAATTAATGTATGATAAGTTTCTCAAACATCAGCAGAAGGAAGTGTCCAGAGATCAATCTCAAGATCAAAAAGTCCTTAACTTCTGGTCACCAACAACTCAGTTACTTTACCAAGAGAGGCGCAACATTTTGTACTCACACTCCTTTTAACCTTTCACTTGAATCATCCACTGTACAGAACTTCTGACACCTGGTGACGTTTGCTGGGTTTGACACCCAGAGAGAATCTTGCCAGCTTTTGCATTCTCTTTTATTGACCTTTGTTCAAAATCATATCTCTTTGGTGAGCTCACTCCTGTAAAAAAATGGTACTCATCATATTGAAGATGTGTCAATAGCCAGGAAATTTCAAAAGGCATGTAGTAATCAACCCTAAAGCTTCTGCCTGCCTTAAAATTTCAGAATCATCAGTATCTTTTCTACAACTAGTCATAAGACTCTGAATTGTAAGTTTTCCTACTGTACAAAGCATCCAGTTTGGACTATGTTTTGTTTTGTTGTTGGTTTTTTTTAAGTCTTAATTCTTTTAAGTAGGGCTTTTGTGAAGCATCTGAAAGAGAATCTGTTTTGATAGATAATTTGCTGATCACATTGTCTAAAGCCTATCCTATTCCTCACTAAGTTTTGTTTTAAATATGGGGTGAAATAAGCCATTGAAAATGCACACCTTGTATTAGTCTTATTGAACTTTCTAAATAAATAAGAATATTTTGAAATAATATGAATTTAACTAACCTAATAAGATTTCATTCACTGATAAAGAAAAAAAAATTAGAGGTTAGAAAGCAACTTCCATGTTAACGAAATGAAGAATTTTTTTGTATGTGTTTGGGGTTTTCTTTCCCCAGACCTTTTGTCTAGTATTAGATTGAATAACTAAATGGTTGTAACAGTCTCCCTTAGAAAAAGCTTTATTTAAGTGATGAGCAGGGAATTTTTTAGTTGGATTACACCTTCCAAAGCACAGTATGCCTGCACACTGGAAGAAAGGGAGGTCCTTATGAAATCTGTTCTTATCTCCATGTTTCAATTGTCAATAATTTCGGGGACACATAAAAATATAGCAAATGCAACTTAAAGGTTCCACACAAAAATTGGGGAGCAACAAATTTCGGTGATGATGACAAGAAATTGTGGAAAGTAGCTTGATCATTTACTCCCAGTGTACAAGGAAACAAAACATATTTTTATCCTACCAAACATGTGGTTGCATATCAGGGACAGAGAAGCAAAATAGTTCTTTGCAGAGCAGTGACTGTAACCTAGGAAGCAGGAAAAGAAAAAGTTTTGGAATATAGCAAGAAGGAGGGAGGGACAAGATTTCTTACATTTTCTTACATATTAACTAACCATCCATGCTCATACTCCCCACAAAGGTCAGTGTGATTTTTGATTATAAAAATATGAGAGTTTCCAAACTAGAGACACTTTTACGCTACGTAACATTGATTGGAAAAATTCATAGTATATTTTTGTAACATCTTTAATGGTAAACAAAGGGCTACATTTTTTAATCTTTGTGGAGATAATTATTGAGACTGTATGATTTAGAATTGTGCAGTCTCAGCCAGAAACAAATTATGGGCAGGAATAATTGTTTCTCTCCAGTAAATTCATACTTTACATATATTTATGTATGCCGTAATTTATAGAGATCATATTCATAGACCCCTTCTAAACAGGTTGGGTTGACACGGATATTTATACAGAATTTTAAAAATACATTATCTCCTTTTGTTTTTATGATATGTATTTCCTTTTTTAGATTGTTTTTATCATGCTATGAAATTATAAAATATTACTGAGACATAAATACATGTATTTCTGGAAACATGAATATTGAAAAATTAAATTTATTTCTGACCCATCTATTAAAAGTATGGCTCAGAAATTATTTATTAATTGATATTAATTGATATTAATTAATTGATAACATGAAAACTATTTTTCCTAATTTTCTTTTTTTTGCTATTGCACTGCCTTATATGTCTATGTATTTTGTCTTCTCAGCATCAGTCATCACTAAAACTTAATGATATTGATGAAGTAAATACTCTGCTGCAAACTTTCCTCTGAGGGAGTCTCATCAGTGACAGATGTTGATTGAGAAGTGCGTGCTGTGACTATCCCAGTAGTATCACATAGCCATATTTCCTTTATTTTGCTTTTTGCTTGAGCTCAGCTGCTCTTCAAACCAGCTTTCTTACCTTACCTGTAAAGATTTCAGTTTTATCTATCAGAAGCAGCAATTCAACCAATTTGACTGCAGTCTTCTAAACTAGCCTCATCTCCTCATTGCCTTTGTATAATGAAAGCTTCCAGATATGAAATATCCAATTGTGTGAAAAAATGAACTCCTTAAGTTATTGGTATCACTTCAGATTCCCGAATCTACAAAATGACAATATAATATAATATGTCTGAATTTAGCAACTGAATATCACAAATCACAGCTACTTAAAGTGTAACAGATCAGAGTGTTTGAGACTTTATTAGCTGAAGTTCTGAGAGATTATTCTGCCAAGCTAGGTAAAATAGACAATAGAGAGACTTATAGGATAATCATCTGTAGTGTAGGAAAAAACTGTTCATTACCATTTTTACATATAAATTCACAGTCACAAGCTCAGCTGGTACTAAATGAAATACATTCTTGGTTTGATAAAAAGGAAGAGTAGAAAAAAGGTAAAAACATGTAATCTCCAGTTTGTATTACCACATGTTATTTACCAAAATCAAATCATGTACATTTTTGCTTGCTGCTGTCCACTAAGGCAGCAATGCGGAGTCAGAATCAGTAGAATCTTGCTGATGTTATTGGTTTTGAGTTCTTTGGAAAAGGTGATCTACCAGCAGGTGAGGTCTATATGCTGATCTATATACAGCCTAATAGCTGTTCTGTTCTCATTCATTCCCCTGTGCCCATTCCATGGCTCTTACTAATTAAAATGAAATTCTGGAATAAATAACACATCAGAGGACTAAAGGACTTTCTATAGCTAGAAATTAATAATATTTTACTCATTATGCTGAGTATATCTTCCAAAAAAAAAATTCTAATTCTAAGAACAAACCAAGATTTCATTCTGAAACCTACAATGTTTACTAATGTAATTTTAAAGCTACAAGCATATGAAAATAGTTAAAGACAGACCCTTTGTGTCATGCAGTTGACAGGACTAATTTTGAGGCTTTCCCTGAACAACTGAACCAGTGAAGGTGATGCCTTTGGAGGTTCTTTGTGGATATTTCCACAACAGATTAGACATAAATGTAAATATTAATAATAGCAATGCTTGGATTACCACTCTCAATTCACGGTTAAATAAAAAAAAATTAAAAGCCCTTTTAAATACAATTACACTGTCAGCAAGCTGTGAAAAAGTAAGAAGCTGGCTGAAGCTATTATGTTCCAATATAGATAAAGTAAGGAAATATTTGCATTTTGTATGTTGATAACTCATTGAATACTTATCCAGTGTTAAGTACAAATGATGAGGTTTCTGGGTTGCCTGGATACACTGGGATTTTTCTCGGTGATGATCCAATAGATTTCAGATTATGATAAAGAAATATCAGGAAATTATATGTTTCATTTTTGAAAAATTGGTCACACAAGCATACCCCTGTTTACCTCCAGTAGATCCAGGCTTAAATACAACCAAATATTTACTTTCTTTTCAATGCTACTTTTATTCATTTTTTTTCCTAGTTGTCTCTTTTTATTTACAGGCAGTGAAGTTTAGCCTCAAATGTTTTAAAAGTTTCTGTTACACACTTACCTATATTATCTTGAGGTTTTGATGAAGGTATATGACAGATTCAAAGCACACTCCTGATGCAGTTTAAGTGACTTAATTCCAACCCTCACTGCAATAGTTCAAGAAAATTGTATTTTCTGGAAAAAATAAAAAAACAAACAACAAATTTGCTGTTCTTTATTGTAAGTTATTGTACCACATAAATGGCTGTATGACCATAGGTTAAGAGGTGGCACAATACCTTCTGTCTGCGTGGGGCAGTGGTTTGCTAAAGGCCACAGAAAGAACCTGCCCACTAACTGGAAAACCTCCCAAACCAATTTTGCAGGACATTTGCAGGGCCCGATTCTCAGGATCTGATCACAAAACATATGCCTAAATTCTGTGAACAGTCAGATTTGGCAGGTATTCTCAAGTGTAAGTACAGCAGGCACCAGATAGCATAAAAAGTGGTTGTACAGAAGACTTCATTAAGGGGGCACAGTGGGTTTTCTCTCAGGAAATGGCAGCCCGACAGAGCACCACTGACACCACCACTGTTTTATCTAATTACATCACTAACCCAAGCCAAGAAGACCACAATTCATTCCCTTCAACTGTCAAGAGTGATTAAAGTTTGCTCCTAATAATGCTTCTACAGGTGGTTCTTCATTACTTCTTTATTTTGGACTGGGGGTATGCTTTTGAAGAGCCTTTCCTTGTGTCTCCGTATAGAGCCCTCTGGACAATGGTAACAACACTATCATTCCAGTTGGCTCCTTTGAAAGTCCTGAAGTGTTTTTTTTTTCTTGCCCCTTTGTACTCCAAGAGTATCTTTCTTCCCTCCGATTACTGATGGGCATTCAGTCCTTCAGGGCCAGGCTACAGCTAGCCCGAAATAAAATTCTGAAAAGCATTTACTGTGCATGTCAGTCCTCAGCATTGTTCCCATCTCCTGCTGCTGGGCTGCACTATATAGTGCAGCCATAGCCTGAGAGGGTGCCCGGCACCTCATTGCACATGACAAGAAATTGTTTTATGTCACAGTGAAGAACTGAGAACTTATTTTACTGGAGACACACAAGTGTGTGCACACAAGTCTGTAAGGTAATAGTTACTGTACTTCAAATGAGGCTGTGATCTGAGTACCCATTCCTTTCCAAGAGAATTTTCTATTTTTATAGTGCCAATTTAACTGCAGAGTGTGGGTTAACTTCTGAATACTTTCTGGTCCAGCAGAAACTGTCATGCTCATGGACTTTCATGCAGACTATTGTTTTATATTGTTTGAGCTCTCTTTGTATCAGATAAAAACCAGCAGAATTAATATCTCCAATAATGTCTCTCTAAGAGAGAGATGGTTATTAAATACAATAAATGACAAACCAGTATTAAAGTTGTTGCAATGGTCTTGGGGTGATGATAGGAAGCATTTACATAAAACTATAATATAGACTACATTCAGGAACATGCAGAGATAGCACTTAATTTCCAATGCAGCAGAATAGTTTGGGTTTTTTCAAATTTTCTCTTCTTTGAAATCCAGACTATCCCTTTCTAAATGTAAAACATAATTATGAGAGGCAAAATATAAAACATGAATGAGACCTCTCTTCACACCAGAATAGAATACTTTGGGAGAGGAGAGGAGAGGAGAGGAGAGGATGAACTATTTCAGTTGGAAGGGATCTACAAAGATCATCTAGTCTAACAGCCTGACCACTTCAGGTGTGGCCAGAAGATAAAGCATATTGTTAAGTGTGCTGTCCAAAAGCCTCTTAAACACTGACAGCATTGGGACATAGACCACCTCTCTAGAAAGCCTGTTCCAGTTTTTGAACACCTTCTTGGTAAAGAAATACCTCCTTATGTCCAGTCTAAACCACCAGTGGTGCAACTTTGAACCTTTGAACCTTTCCCATACTGGATATCACGGGATACCAGAGAGAAGAGCTCAGCCCTCTCCCCTCCACCACATCCCTTCCTCAGGAAGCTGTAGAAAGCAATGAGGTCACCCCTGAGCCTGCTTTTCTCCAAACTTCACAAGTCCAAAGTCCTCAGCCTTTCCTCACAACACAGGTCTCCCAGCCATTTCACCAGCTTTGTTACTCTTCTCTGGACTATCCTATTCTTCTTAAATTGTGGGTCCCAGAACTGCACACAGTACTCCAGGTAAGGCTGCACCAGTGATGAATACAGTGAGATGATCATCCCTATATTGTGCTTTTAAGGAGATAAACATTTCTCAGACCAGTTTCTTCATCATGGAACTTACTTGCTCTGACGTATTTCAGTGAAAAATACTGAAATAAAACATGCAGAATAAGTAATTCAATAGAGGCGATAGATAACCATAAAGAGGAAATTGGAAAAAAAAGCGTGATGGATAAGAAATAGGGCAGATGCACACCTGTCAATCTGCTAAACTTATGTGCAGTTGTGTAAGCTCCCAGCATTCAAGAAGTATTTCTATTCACAGACAGAAAAAGTAAAAACTTGACTCACAGCATCATTCTTCCTTAAGAAAATACTACCACTCAGAATGGCTTTTTGATTTAATTACAGTCAGATCAGTGAAAAATCACAGGCATGAGTATAAAAGTTCTTTTGCTATGTTTACTCTCTGCAGTACCAAGAATTATTGCTTAGGTTTAACTGATGATTAATTGATGAATCAATACTTCATCCAGACTGCTCTTGCATCTTTATGGTGATAGGAATAATGAAGTTCTGATACAGCAACTGGAGCATCTAATCACTGTGCATTTCATAGCATTGGGTCAAATATTACTTGCATAGTCATACTACTACAGTAAGTGGGAGAGAGTAATGAGTATTAATAATTAAAATATAATATAAAACTGTTCTACTTACATTCCTGCAAGAGGAGGAGAATCAGATCAGAGTCTGACTTGAAAAGAATAACCCAGCTGAAGTAGAAATGGCAGAAACTCTTCATTTTTTATGCCTTGCTTTCTGAAAGTAAATTGACATCAACTGATGTGATCTAAATCACATCCAGCCTGTATATGGTCTCCATGGCTGACCAAGCCAGCATACTGTAAACTTCCTTGATACAGTCTATTTGACAGAATAAAAGTCACTTCTGGGATTGCTTTCTGACATGCAAAATCATTCTCAATAATGCAATCGCTTAGGTAAAAGCTTTTATCCTGTCTGAGTCTTCAGCTCCAGCCTTAAAAGTTGGTATTTATACATATGTATCTGTCTCTGCTTATCAGAAAAACAAGACCTCCTATCGCCAGAATATGCAAATATTCAAATTAAATGCATTATTAAAACAAGATATTACATTAATAGTGTTTATTTTATGGTTGTATGTATTCATTGATTCAACATTTAATCTTCAAAAAAGTCAGTGAGAGACACACTGTCACTTTCTCCAGTAAAGTAAACAAGTGAAATGTAAGACTTTCAATTAAATTTAGGAGTTTCAAAGAAACCCCCTTTTTTAGATCATGGCAAGAAAACAGTGACTGACCAAACTAGTCTACGTGAATATGTACAGTTCAATGAAGAAGCAAATGTCCTCTAAATTAGAAATACTGATTTTTCTTGTAGCTGAAGCCTCCATGACCACCCTCCACAACATCTTCTAAACTAAATGCCAATTTAAAAAATTATGTAACAAGGCAGTAATAGTTTCCTTGACTATTTTATTATTATCACAATTGGGACATATAAAGGAGAGAGGACACTGTCATTTCATCTGTGTAATGCCAGGGAAGTCCAAGTGATGGAGATCTAGTTAATTATTGTATTATATTTTACATTTGGAAAAACCCTCTATCAACAGACCATTAATGGAGTAATATCCAACAGTTAGAAGTTATAAGTGTAATATCCAACAGTTAGAAAATAGAAGTGGTTTTCTGCTTATGCATGAATCTGGTAATTACTCCATGCACTTGAGGTAAGAGAGAATTTGAAATACTTTGAATGCTTCAAAAAAATGGAAATACTTCTCCTTAATAAGATGCAGTGCTTGACTTAAGTCTGTGAAACTACTTAAAAGGTAAGAGATGTTCAACTGCATATAACTGATGAAAACCAATGGGAAACAAAATACAGATCATGCAAATAAAAGTACACCTTCTTAGACCACAAAAAATGGTCCAAACCATGCATGCTCAGAAGACGAGAGCACATCAGATCTCACAACTGTAGTTGTAGTGTGTGATATATTCTTAATGGTCTTTCTAATTGTCGCACTGCCAATCAAATCAAAATCAGGGACCTGATCAGGGCGGACTTTCAAGTGATATGAGTCTATTTTAAACTGCAAATAAACAAAATGGTTATAATGGTCACTTCATGAATCTTTTGTCATGTCACAGTTAAAAACAGAAGCGCAGGAATCTGTCTCTGGATACCTTCGTTTGCCTAAAATTATGATTTCTGGACACCTTCTAATGTTCTCAAACAAGTTTTGAATCTCATGGCTGATAACAGTTTGTGAGCAGTATTTTATAATTTTAATTTCTCAGTGAGGATAATTTGAAGGAGAAGTGGAGTATTCACTGCCTTTCCCTTATCCTTTCATTCTCTTAGTTTTTGTTACTCCCTTTGTTTCCTTTTTCTCCCCTTCCTTTTTCTCACCTTCATTTGGAGAAGTGACAGGAGAAACAAGCCAAGGAAGTACGCATTTTGCTTTACTCTGGAGCCAGGGAGGTTTCTGTTATTCCTAATGTCCCTTGGTAATGAGTTGCCAAGCCTGGGTGCTGCTGCTGAACAAGGCATCTTCATCTCCTACGGACTTCACTCTCATGACTGACAGCTTCATCACTCCTAAGGAAAGTTACTGTCAGGGCACTGCTTTCTTGCAAAAAATACCAATAACCCCAAAACCAATAAAACTGTACTTTCTAGTATGCCTGAAGGTAGTACCTCAGATAGCTCTAGGTTAACACATATTCACACATAATAAAAACCAGTGCCTGCCCTTATAGCACATTTTTCCTGGAACATGTATGATGGAAATAAATGGGAATATTTTTGTGTGACTTTTTAATAATTTAAATACATCATTATGAGCTGGAAGAGATATCTACTCATATGGGCCAAATCCTTGACTAAGACAATGCTATTTTTATATCTTCATTTCCTGAGTGCCACTGCAACTCCAAGCCAAAAGCAGAAAACCTGTAAAACTACATCTAGGGTTCAGTTCTTAAATTCACATTTTAGACCCTGATGAAGAGCCACTTGGGGGATTTGTTTGAAACTTTGAGTTGGTGGAAATGTTACACTTTTGTGACCCAGAATAATCCTTCAGGCATCCAAATTTGGGCATGAACATCCTTCCTCAGGACTTTTGTTTAGCTATGAATTTGTTTAGATGGTTTGGGGGAACTTAAAATTTCATCATAAAAGTTGCTTCAGTTTATCACTAGGTGAAGTGATTAGGCACGACTGGGTAAGATTTAGTATCTGTTTGTTTATTGGCATGTTACAGCTAAAATAATTAAGATTGAACTGAGAAAACCCCCACTCCTAATCCTTACAGCTGCAGATAGCTAAGGAAACCTCTTGATATGCTCAATTTTTTATAACCCCTATTATTTCAAACAAATCAGCACTTAGTGTTTTCAGGGCCATTTGTCTTTGTTTAAACATTTTTGTTGTGTTTTGTAAGAGAAATTTTTAATGCTCGATTCCCAGTGCCACATCCCTTGTCATTTCAAACAATTTTTTCAAGGCTCTGCATGGCAGTGGCGGGGCCCAAGATGCTCAGCTGTAGAAAACATTTTCTCTAGCAGCAGCAGCAGTAGCAGCTCCTTGGCAGGCTGGCAGGCAGCTGCGGGGTCGGGGCTGCCAGCACCGCTGGGGCAGCGATGCAGCAGCAATGCTGATGCGGCAGCAATGCTGATGCAGGCTGCTGCTGCCGCCACGGCCACCCCACATACCCCTCTAATTCTTCTGCAGCACACTTTGCACACTTGTCTCTGTTTCAGTGCAAGAGACTGCAACAACCCATTAAAAGGTATTTTTTCAGCTGGGGCAATAAATATGGGGTCACTGACAGGTCATCATAATCTCCTTCCAGGATCCCAGCCTTAAAGACTTGCCTGCCTTGAATGTTAAACTTTCTTTGCTCAGTATACAGGCAGGCTGTCTGCCAAGGGGAAAAAAAAAAAAAAAATTTGCACACAGTCACACGTGACCCGTATATTTGTGACTCGGTTTTCAATGATGCCCCGAGGAGCCGTGCTGCCTGCTATTCACTGCCCCCTGGAGGAGTCAAGTTAACCTGGAAGAGTCTCTACCTCCGGCGTTTTAACTCTTCAGAATGGCTTTCAGATTAATTTGGCACCGTTGTCAGACAAATTAGACTGGAAGCTAGGCCTAAATATAAATAAAGTTGTATGTGTGTGTATGTGTGTTTTTAAATCATGATTTATTAAACAAACAAAGAATTGATATTAAAAAAAATATTACTTCCTTTCTCAATAAACTATGTCCCCATTGCCTTACTACCTTTAATCATGAAATGCAAACACAGTTGGAATTTTTTATTTCTCCACTTTCTTAATTTTAAAATGGGCCTATTTATTTATTATTATAAATAACATTCATGGGATGTATTAAAAAGTAATATTTTATAAACTGTGCCATATTTTTGTTTACTTGGTGATTTTTAAATTCAATCAACTTCAGTTAGAGCCAAAGCACTATTGTGTTCTTAACTTTCAGATTTCAATATGAAACCTCTGGCTACCTAATATCGTGAAAAAATTCATAGTGTTTTCTTAGGATGAGGACAGACAGTAAAAAAATTCCAATATTTATTCCAATAAATATGTATTCCAATAAAAAACATTCCCTCAGCATTCTAGAGATATTGAAAGTAGTGGATCACAGCTAAGAAAAAATGTCTTCCTATTTTCTCTGATACTTTGCTAATTAAATGCACTTTCTATTCTGATGTTATAAGCTTGTGCATACACTACTAAAGTGCTTTTTAAAGAATATATTTACTTAGTAAATATTACTGAGTTCCAAGAGCAGTTTATAATTCAAATCATGGACTGGAACAACACTGATTCTTAGTTTTAAAGTAAGATTTTAAACATATAGTGTTAATTATTTAGCTCTATAGCCAACAAATAGTTTACATAGGAAAGTGCAGATGCCTCCAGCCAAGCACACTGGAAGGCAGCTCAGATGAGCTGTGCAGTGATTTGGTCAAAATCCATCTGAGGTCTGTATACCTCCTCAAATAAACCTTTTAAGTGGCACAGCATAAAAAGTCTGGCTTATCTCCCCTTTCACATGTAAGGTGCTGATGGGAAGGAAGGTAGAACTTGATTTGGATGCACACCTACAGGCCACTATTTTGCCCTAGGTGTTGTCTGAGTTGCCGTGTGGGGCAGGGCCCGGCGCTCCAAGGTGATGATGCCACAGGCTTGGACAGCCTGTCCACCCACACATTCCTGCCTCCTGCACACACCCCAGGGCACACAACGCCTTCAATAGCTATTCTGGAACTACACAACTTGCAGGGTTAAACTACACCAATCTCTAAGTTTACAAAATTGGGCTCTGACTCATATAAGAGCAAAGAGTAGCATCTCCCACACTTCCTTTCTTCTGAATGCAGTAGATAAATCATTACAGGAACTAAGTGTTCGAAATGAACGCTGCTTTTAGGCATTTTGTTCATAAATAGTCAGCAAACGTAGCACTGAACAAGATATTTTTCAAGGCTAAAAAGAGGTTATTTGACCTAAGACAGAAATTAAAAACATTCACCATTTTCTCAAAAAAAAAAAAAAAGAAAAAAAAACCACAAAAAACCAAAACAAAAACCAAAAAAAAACCAAACCAAAACCAAACCAAACAACCCCACTCTGTCTTGCAAAACAAAGTTTACATGAAAGTAAGATAAATATGTTTGGCTGTTACATTTTTTATAGAATTAATCAACAGGCCCTTTAAAAAACATTAATATTTGATTTTAAATTCCCCTGGCCTAATCTACCTTAATATTTTATTTTATTTTAGAACTGCATAGTCTGACAATTTTTAATTTTGCCTATGGGAAGCAGAACTGTTTAAGCATGACTATGACTATTGTGCTCTTCATCATGACACCTAACTTCTGACTTGACTGCAAAATTAGAAACAAATTGACAGAAAAAACATTTTCAAGATTCAGTGGACTAAAGTGTCTTAAAGGATTTCTAAAAATTGGATAATGAACATTCAGTTTTGAAATTCTTCTTAAACAACTAAATTTATAATCTGGATTTAAAAATTGCTGAGCACACTCTCACTTCAGAAGAAAGCTTTTTAAAAATATACACTGGTAAATTAAAGCAACCCTCCATCCCTTAATTAGGGCTCAATTTCCTGCTGTATTTTCTATTAGGATTTTAACAGACATTATTGAAATCTTTATGACTAGGAGGGTAACTATAATCTCTTCTCCACGGAAATAGGCCTTTTTTAACCTAAATTAGTCCTCTCAAGAACTTTCCTTCTTTACTGATCAACTATCACTCCATATAGTTTTGTCATATTTTGGCAAGATTTTTCTTTTAATTTCCCATATTATGAGTTTTCTCTTCCTCTTTTCTCATTGGAAAGGTTTCTCATGTTTTTCTCTTTTACTCTAGGCTTCTGAATTTTTTTGTTTCATACTGTTTTAATACCTTATTGGATTTACTTCTCCACTCCTTCTCATATATTTTCATGTATTTACTTTTTTTCCCATATTAATCTTCCGGCTCATTTTCTGAAGCTGTCCCTACTTGTTATCATTTGGCTTTATCTTGGGGAATTGTGAACCCTTGCCATTTGCCATTAGGTGGTGTGTCATGAGGGTAGAAAGAGTAGAGTTGTATCTAAGGTTAGTTCAATCAATTCTACTTAATAGTGATGAGTAGGCAGTGGAAGGAGGGCCTGTCCTTGATCAGGTGAAACTGGAGGGCTGATCCTGCTCCCTTTCTACGCCTGGAAACCATGAATGATTGCATGTTTTAAGCAGATACCCTCAGCTTGAGTCACAGGTGAAGAAAGCCATAGTACAGAGTGCCTTCACACAAAGTTAAATATAAGCTGCAAAAGATAAAACATATGCAGTAGTGAAGGAGCCTCCAATCAATTCCCTCTGCTCACTTGGTAATAAAGATATTTGCATCAGACAGATGAAAACATGAAGGGACTGGGGAGTTATCTTGAGGTCAGACTTTCTACCAGTAGATTCAATAACGTTAGGAACTGAGGGGATAAGAGGTGTGATTTTTTTCCCCTTCTTTTGAGGGAGAATAAAAAGCATGTACAAAATGTTATTACCTAACTGGAATGTTGTCACCCAAAGCTAAATTTAGAAGAATACTAGACTTAATTGCCCTTTCAAAAATTTCTAATAGAGCTTTGATAACCACAGGCCGTTCTTCAGTTGACTAATTTTTCCTTTTCATAGGGGAACATTGCTAAAGTATGCAGGCAGGGAATCCTGGCCTGAGGTTTACTGAACAGAAAACGAAAAACTATTGAACAGAAATTGTTGGGCATAACAAATAACACAGGGAGAATCTGAAAAAGGGCACAGAATATGAGGAGTGACTAGCTTTTACAGACTGTTACGGTGAAGTTCTGTGAAAAATGGCAAGATAATTAATTAGAGGGGAGCATTGAGAACTGTTTGGGGAGTAGGATATGTTGCCAGTAGTACCCAGGTGATGTGAAGGACTAGTTACTACCTGTAAAGTAGGGAATTCCTATTAGCTGCCTTTTCAGATTAAGCTTAATGCAAAATAGCTGGGTCTTTCTTTCACATTTAAATCAATGTCATAAATAATAAACTCCTCTTCACTCAGTTGGTTTGTACTCTCAAATTCTAGTTTTGTTTCTTGAAACATAATCATGCTGATTTAAAAAAAAAGAAAAAAGAAAAAAGGTAGGAAAAAAATTGGCTGCATAGATGCCTGTGGTTCTCATGTACTGAAGTGTTCATAAACAAGCTTGTGACATGAAAGAAGATGTTCTTCTTGGGCTCGGTGTAATAATGGGTCAGAAAGTAAGATTTGCCAGGAAGATAAATCTAACTTAAAATAGAGAAAGTTATCAATAGCAGTCTATGAACTTCAATATTTTTATATATTATGAATGATCTAATGAAAGGTGTCTCTCCCATTGAAGGGAGGGGTTGAAACTAGACGATTTTTAAGGTACCTTCCAATATGAGCAATCCTATGATTCTATAATTCCATGAACTAGAAAATTTTTATATTTATTCATGCGTTTTTGTAACGGGTTAGGTACTTCTTGAGCAGAGCTCAGCTCCATGAATGGAGCTATTGCAAAGCCAGTGTTTTGCCTGTGTTTCACATAAGGCCTACCTGAGGCCACAATAAATCAGCAGTAATGAAACTTCTTTATCCCTAATTTATGAAAACTCTCTTCTGGACCTTCTGAATTATATGGTTTTCTAATTACTTCAACTGTTCAGTTAGTTTGTGGAATCCAGTTTTAATACACTCTCAGTTTTGTTTCCTTGCCGAGATTCAAGGTTNACACTTTCACACTCTTGTGGTTTGTAATTCCTCCCTCAGTGTTGGAAGCTTCTCCCCTGGACTAACATCAAACATGGTGTCTTTCTGGGCTCTGTGCCAAGGTCTCCAACCCCCCTGGACCGGCTCCACACCCCTCTGTCCAGGGTCTGAACTCCCTTTCTCAGGTTCCAGGTCATCCAAGGGGATGCCCTGGACTCCAACAATACACCTCTGCATTCTTGGATGCATCCAACACCATTGATTCACTTAAGATAAAACCACTTGATTACAGTACATTCCATAATTTCCATGGCTACAGAAATTTCACAATTTTTTTCCCCTTAATCTTGATTCAAAAGTCAGAATCGGAAGAGCGTTTGTATTTCCTAGGCTTCTAATTAGCCTGATGTTAAAGCACAGCAAATGTCTTGAACTCACCTCATTAAGAAAAAAGGTACAGTTATCAAATTTTTTTAAGTTATCTGAGTGTATCTGAATTTGAAGCACATGTAGATACTGGGGAAATATATATACAAACTCATTTGTTGAACATCTCTGTGTTTCTTATTAACTCAGTATCTCACCTTTGTGATATGCATGTACATACATGAACATGCTCACATTTCTGCACGTGCTTATGTATATGTACAGGTATATGAATAAATATATTCCTATATGTACTAATTATTGGATCAAGGTTAAATGATCCATACAACAGTAAGCTTTAGAACCTTCTGGATTATGAGATCACAAGCATGCAACACCATCTTATGCTGTCACTGGAAACAGTGAATGTTATTCCAGTTTCTTAAGAATCAGCATAAAGATAATAAAGTCTCTTTAAAACCACTGTAGAGAAGCATCATCATACACAGGGCTTGCCCAGGTACTTTCTTTTGAACTTTTCTCTATGAATTATGCTAACAAAGGTTGCATTATTTAACTTTTCCATTACTCATTTTCCTAACATATGAAGAATCTTCATTTGCAACAGCTGTGTTAGTACTTGACCTGGGCAAGTTGGGTGTAAAGCATGTAAACCACTTTCAGATTGGAGAGCCATGTTTCTGTCAACACAAGTAGAAATACAGCCAGTGATCTCATTCAACTTCTATGTGATATTCTTTTCACAGTGAAAAACCATTACAAAATGTAACACATTATTTATGACTGCTAGTCTCTGGTTAGAAAAGGTTCAGGGCTGGGATCAGAACAAGTGATGAAGGTCATGATTGAAATACATTCATTTTTAAGAATGCAATAGAAAGCTTGAACATCAGTTACTAAGGGGTATGGGTCACTGACTTTACCCATTCTGGACACAGATAACCAGCACGTGCCAAAGAGATTGCAGTGCAAGACACAAAAATAGAATCTGCTTTATATCAAAGGATACAAAGCATTTTCAAAAATGCTGAATTAATTCAAACAGCGAGAAAGTATAGAATAAACAAGCATGCTTTTTAAATCTATTTAATTTTCTCTCAGCCCTACTCATATCAGCATCACCTAGGATACTCATGAAAGATGCATCTGTTCACAGTTCTAAGTCAGCCCAGGTGGGAAAACTTGCAGAAGTTTGGAAGCAGGGGTTGTCTTTCACAGTAAGAGCAGAAGGGATTTTGGTTTGGTTTGAGGTTTTGTTTGTTTTACTATCATTTATTTTATTCACTTATCTTTTGACCATAGGATGGGATTAAAAAGAGGCAGGTGACAGCATGTACTGAAGTAGTGCTCTATCAGTACAGTCATGTGTGACTCCTCCCTAAGGAAATCACTGCATTGCAGAGAACTAAGTAAATTATGTGGGCTTGAATATACAGAATATGCTCAAAGTCCACTGTCATTCAAACTTTTTTTTTTTTTTTTTTAAGACTTTAAATGCCAGGAGAGGCCTCTGAAGTATTTATTTTAGCATGGTATTAGTGTTTATTACTTTAAGCCCCTTGTCTTATTCCTTGCTTCATTGAACTGAATGTTATTAGGCAAATTATTGTGAACAGCAAAATACTTCTTTCTGTCTTACCTTCCCTAATTAGAGTGACAGAAAAAGTGTTTTTATGGAGGTGACTTTGATCTAGAATTCAAAATATTTAAGCCTCTCTGCCATTTGTGATCGCAAGGGTTCAAAGATGTGGACCGCTACATATCAAAATAATCAATATTTCTAAGAAACTCTAACTTCCTCAGCTTCTACAGAATAGAAATTGCCCCAATATTTTTCAGAAGAGGAATATAAATAAACTTTGCTGTTCTTTTTTTTGGGGGGGGAGGGGGTTCCTTCGGGTGTTTGAATTTTAAGTAAACAGCTTGGAGTCCACTAAGTTTAAAACCTAAGATTGCTCCTAAGCTTTTGCTTTTTTTTAAACAACTAAACCAGAATGACGTGATAATATAAATTATGTTTAATAATCAGAAATAATGAAAGAAATATGGCAAAATCCATTACTCTAAACCATATTCAAGCCAGCCAAATTAATATATTACATGCAGTAATTCATCCAAAGCATCACAGTCAACACTGAAGAGATCTAAATATGTGGCAAATATCATTTTTTGGCCATAATTTTTCTTTCAAATGTTCCTTTAATTTGATAGTATGCCTTATGTTAAGTATGCCATAGAATCTACTAATAAAAATGTTTTGTCTTATAACTCCTATTTTGATATGAGCAATATGTTTCTTTTGATGCTTAATAATATCTTGAGCTAAAGGAAAATCTGTGTTTAACAATGTTTCACAGAATATAGTTGAAAAATTTCTAAATCCTGTTGTTTCAATAACAAGTTATATTTACATACCAATTTAAAAATTATATATCTTAGTGTTCATTGAACCCTGCCAGTTCTTAAGATATCATCCTCCTTCTATTCCAAATCATGTTACATCCTGGCTATAACATTGCCCTGTAAGGACAAACTTACAGCCTAAACATTTACCATTTCTAGGTTAGAGGTATGTTATATAGCATATATTAACTCAAATAATAACGCCACTTACTCTGAAGTGATTGAATAATGCTTTTCGCTCTGATAAATGGTGAAGACTTGTTAAACTCATGTGGGAGTAAGTCCTGAAAAGGCCATATTTTTTTCTACTGGTAGTGAGATTTTTGGTGGAGGTGGTGCTGGTTTGGGTTATTTCTGTCTTCATGAAGCATTTGCTAGTAGACTATTACACAAATGCAATTAAAATATATAAGAATACAAAACATTTATATACATAAAAATATGTAAAATATATAAACTAAGATGATACAATACAAAGGCAAATTTCAAACTTTATAGGGACCATTAAAATAGCTCTGTTCTTCGCATTTCTCAGCTACAAGCTTGGACTTTTTAATGGTGCAACAACTAAAATCTTGGAAATATACATACAACAACTTTACTGAGATAGTAAACCAATCTACTATGGTGGAACTCACTGTGAGCATTAAATTACTTGTCTGTATAAAAAAGTATATTTTTAATGAGTATGTTTTATCTTACCCCTGTAAGAAAATGAGTCTTCAGACTTTCACAGAGGTTAGAGGTTTTGTGGTCAGAAACTAAAGCAACAATTCTGACCATAACTTGACAAACTGCTGCTCAATGGAGAAACACTGAGATAGGGAAGAAAAGGATGGAAAACTTTCAGGAGGGATAACTTGTCAGAAAGATCTCTAAAGTGAAAGGATAGAGCTATGTGAAAAACAGGATTCATGCTGTATACAGAACTCTTTGGAAATACTTGTTTCATCTTGAAATATAACAATTTTGACATGCCAAAAAATTATGCTAGAAGGAGTTCACTGAAGATAGTGAAATGTTTTGTTTGTAAAAATTGATTCCAATAAAACATTTTCAAAATGTCAGTGTTTACATTTCAGAATGCCATTTTGTTGTAAACTTCCTTGATAGAATATCAAAATTTTTTGGTGAAAAGTAAAGTACACTCTCAACATTAAAAAAAGGAAAGGAAATCAATTATTATTTCAGAAAAAACAATTATGAGTGTAAAAAATTCAGAATAACTGCAGATTCATCAGTACCTTGAAAAAATCGAAGACAATTTTTGTATTCTCTGAAAGATACAACCACTCCAAATACCTTATATTTGTTATGGAGAGACAAGTAAATGATACATTGTATTGACACAGACCCTGACAATCAAATTATGTGAATTGTGTGTACAGAAGGTTTACATGTTTTAGTAACCATGTCATGGTCATGTCCTGCTATTCTTCAGCGCACAGTTACACTGAGGATTTTTTTGAGAAAATTTTTCCCAGAAGTTTATATTACCTGCTGGCACTGATAGCCAGAATAATGATGCTCTCCTGATTGAATTAGTAGCATGGGGCCAGTGGAGCTACCTGGTCTGAGTTTCAAACTGTTGGAACTAAACTATGAATAAATATGTGGTAATCAGTCATACAGAAGTCAAGGAAAAATAATTTCTCAAGAACTGACACCTATTATTAAGCATGAAGAAATTGCTGTGAACTAGCTCTCTGACACACAGGGAACATCTAACCTTGTCTACCAGTAATAACCTTGTCAAATAAGTAGATCCTCACACATACATTGAGAAACAGACATATCTTGCTCTGTGACCCCAATAGGAAGAGAAAACACTGTTTCTAGGAGAATGTGATTATTTATATTTTATCTGTCTTCTCCTTCTTTGTCTTCCTGGTAAAATTGTTGGTGAAAGAACACTTGGATAATGTAATCAATCTTGTAGTTAATTTAATGAGTTATTTAATTAAAGTGATATTTTATGATCCATGTATGGATTGCATAGTACTATTTATTGGTATTATTATAATATAAATTAAATACCCATTTAACCAAACGTACCAAAAGGCCAGTATCTTACCTATACAGCTTCTGTTATAAGAAGACAGTAAAATAATATAATAATAACAATAGTAACAACAATACCACCCCAAGCATTTTATTCTGCTTTCTAATTAAAAAAAAAATCAGAGCCTTTAGTACTCCTCTCTCACTGCATTTTGTGGTATTGTTTGTTGATAATAACATATTCATCAACAATAACATATTCATCAACAATAACATATCACTGAAGATGATAGCATGCTAGGTCAACTCTCTTTTAGGTTAAATGAAAGAACCATTAAATCTTCTTATTTGGAGGTAGCTGAAAGAATTGAAGCTTCTGAAAGAGTCAGTCCTTTCATAAAGAGGCTGAAACAAGATTCTGTAAAATCCAAGCTGTTTCTGGAATAGATAACAAATGCTATGGCAAAGGAATTTCCAAGCTGTATCTCGGGGTAAAGGACTAAAAAGACAGGAAAAGTGAATTTAGCTGAAGGAAGAAACAATGAGAAGGATGCTTTTGGACAAATATTTAGCTAAGAACACTGCATCAACTTCTGAAGAATGAAATCTGGGTTTTGTTGTTTATTCCATCTCTATCCAGGGAGACAGGAAATATTTTGGAAATATTTGGGAAAAAAAACCCCAAATTATTACTGAATGCATAAATCAATTTAACCTCTGATTTGAAACAGATTTTAAATGTTAGCTAATCAATCACAATACAGGCAGCTCTTTTACACCTATTGAGGAAGAGTGGTTTCTTGCCTTGCACTGTGTGCTAGAGCATGTCAGGTGACAGATGATTACTTTGTAGTTTTCAAGCACTTAGCAGTACACATAGGTGACACTGGAAAAATTACTCTGGAAAAAGTAATATTATTTCAAATAAACAGGAATTTTGGAGGTGTCTATATGCATTGTTTTATACACACTCCAAAATCCTACCGGAAGCTGGGTTTTACTGGCAGAAAGGTCATCATGCGTGTCTGGTAAAAATTCAAAGGTAGACAGACTAAAAAAATACTTTGTAATAAGAGTGGTGGAGAAGTGGATGAGATCTCTACATCACTGGGACTTGAAAGAAAAGACAAACTCATAAAACACTAACATTCCCTTTTCCTAAGTGCACTCAATAAAGAAATAGAGAGCGTGAGTGGGACATTGCTGCTGACTGAAAAGTCATGTTGTACCTACTCAGTGGATGTGTTGAGACCATTGGAGGTTAAGACTACCACTGATGAAAATCAGTAGTGCTATGGCATGATGCTTATATAACAGTTACATCTGGCTATAATTGCCTGTTGTAGCTGCATCACAGCCAGTGGTCATCACAAACGTGATTTCTTTTTGACATGATCTATAGGCAAAGTAAGCATACCAGAGTAAAGGATGTTGGACATCTAAAACCCTGTAAGTGCAAAGTCCAAAGAATACACACTGTCATGGCAATACCTCATGGATATCTGTTTTCCCAGCAGCACAGTTAGGGCTGTAACATAGCAGAAAAAAACCCTTTAATTACCATTGTCCAGCAGAAAGCACATACTTATGCAAAACTATCAAAAACTGTTTGTTCAGGATGCCAATTTGTGCCAGCTTTGATAGATTCTTAGTACAGAACCAAATTTCATGGTGTTATGAATTTATTACTGGCTCAGATGGAGCAGCTCTGCTCCCCTCCTCTGTGCCTTACTCCAAGGACAGGGGATATACTTCCCCCTTGGTAATCTTAGAGTTCGGATTTCACTCCTGTCATGGCAAATCAAATTACTGATTATGCCAAGACAGACTATCCATGTTTGCCAACCCAGTTAGGGCAATTGGTTGTGGTGTCTTCTTCAACCATGAATCTACTGGCTTCCCTGGATCCTGCCTTTTCATTTCTGTTTTTATGTGTGGTCTCTGACAGATTCCTTTTTAAAAAACCAAACAAACAAAAAAAGAAGATATAAGTTTAAATTTTATTTTTTAAATGTTCAGATTTTTCAAAGTCTTGTGGGGTTGAAGAAATATTAGCTACACTGAGTCTACTCTTCAGTTCCAGATCAGTTAAATGAACAATCTAAGTATTCTGTGAAATAGAGCCCAGGTGTAATATCCCAAGTGACAAGTTAACATGTTAAAACCCAAACACAGGAATCCTTAAAAGTTGTGATGTTTAATATTATTTAAAAGGGACAACACACAGAAGTCTCGGTGACATTATAAATCTAATTTTAATTTGATTAAATTGTTTCAAGTAAGTGGATTGTCTATTCCCTTTTGAAAAAGAAAAGTATGCCAAGCTTTACCTAAAATCTTGAAGGAAGAAGTCTTTAAAAAAGTTTTACTATTTTTTAAAAAGTTAGTTTCAGTGAAAGCTGAAATATAAGACCTGAGAATACATAATTTATTCTATCTATATCTGCATGGATATTAAAAAAATTATGCCATTTCCTACTAAGTATTGCTTGGATGACTATTTATTGACATTGTTCTTGGAAGAAGACGGAAATTGTCTTTTGCTTATGCAGACAAAGGAAATCAGTTTTGATTTTCTGACAGGGATGTTTTAAAACACCACATGTAAAATTTCAAATACAATGGTTTTAATGTGTTTTATCAGTTTATGAAAAATTCCAAGTACAAAAGTCCAAGTACAAAAATTCTATTTCTGTATACTTAAAATATCTCTATTTGATGAAGTGAGCACTTTTCATAGCACTTGTTAGTATTTTTTACTCAGTTTTTTAGTAGGTAAACATTAAACTCCATCCTGCTTCTCAGAAACAGTTTCTGTGGAAGTGAGTACAATAAAGGATCCCAGCCCAATATTATGCCCTCAAGCACCTAGTTTCACTTTTTGAGTAGTCCTATTGATTTCAGTAAATGATATGAATATATAAAATTTTTCTCAATCTCAAGTACCTGTAGAAACTGTCAGCTAGGGGAACCAGCTGGTTTAAGAACCTTTCTTACATTGTCTTTGCAATTAAATTCTCTGTATAATTTATCATATTCTACTAGTATAGCCCATCTAGTCTAGTCAACTAGTTTCTCTAACATATCTAGTAATAATATAGATGTTAATAGAGAATTTAAATATATAATACATCATAGTGTCATGGCATAACTCAGGTGAGAGATCAGTCCAGGTTGCTCAGTGTTTTGCCCAGTATGGTCTTGAAACACTCTGTACCTGCCTGACCTCTCTGGGTGACCTAACAGACTTTTCTCATGGGGAAAACATTCCCCTTTACAGCCAATCTGAACATCTCATTTCGGTTTATAACCATTGTCTCTCATCCATGCACCACTGTGAAGACCGTAGCTGTCGTGGTGTGTTTTATTCCTAATGGTTTGTTCCATTCCCCCCCTGTACTGTTGGTTCAGTCCCAAGCGGTATCCTCCCATCTAGCTGTCCATCTAGCTCTAGACCTGCCCCTTAATCCAGACTGTTCCTTGTTCCTCCTTCTACTGAGTGGTGAATCCCGCCTTATGCCAGCCCCTTGCTTTAGGAAATCCCCTGGAAATCCCCTGTTACAGGAAGCCCCATTGGTTTGTGTGAACTGTTCCCCTCCTCCTGTGCGTCCTCATTAAGTATTGTGAACACTGCCTTGTGATCCTCCCCACTCCTTCCCCTATTGGTTAAAGATTTGTACTGTCCCCTAGATCCTCCCTTGTTTAAAAGTCCCTGCACACCTGGGCTCAGTGTCTTTTGTCCCTGGACCCTGCTTGGTAATAAACCACCTTGGAACATATACAGAAGGTGTCTCCCTCATTCTTGCCTTTGGTGCTTCAGCACAGCACTGTGCTGTCGACAGCAAGCCCTACTCTACTGTCACTCAGAGTGCTTTGCATCTGGGAGCAGCCATTCTTGGCACATTGTCAGGAGCTGGAGGGAGATTCTGGCACTGCATCACTTGGTTCCATCTTCTCAATGTTCATCCCTGAACATCCGGGGAACTACTTTTAACTCCCACGCAGGAAAAAGTTCTCCAGGCTGAACAAGCTCTGGCCATTCAGCCTCTGTTAGAGGCTTCGTGATCCAGTCCCTCCCAGCTTGGTCACTATCTGCTAGATTGGCACTTTTATTGTACAGGGTGGCCCAAAGCTGGGGAAAATGTCCTGAAGGTGATCCAAGTGCCCTACAGAGAGAGATAATGCCTTCCTTTAACTGACTGATGTGCCCCTGCTAATCACAAAATCAGTAGGTTGGAAGAGATCTCCAAGATCATCAAGTCCAACCCAACCCTAACCTCAACTAAACCACGGCACCAGTGCACATGAGGAGAGTGGTGGCCCTCTAAGCTGCTTGGGTACTGCTCACCAGTATCTCCACAGCTTCTTCCAGAGAGTGGCTCCAGCCCAGCAGGCCCCAGACTGTGTCGTTGCAGGGGGTGGTTTCCATACAGGTGCAGGATTTGCCTTCACTGAATTTTGTAAGGGTCCCATTGGCTCATTCCTCCAGCCTGTCTGGGTGCCTCTGGATGGCGGTCCTGCACATGAGCATACTAGCTGCTGTCCCCAGCATGGTGTCATCTGCATATCTCAGTATCATAGGATAATTTAAGTTGGAAAAGACTTTTATATTCATCAAGTCTATATATAAATTTAATGCTGCCAAGTCCACCACTAAGGCATATCCCCAGCTGCCACATCTACAGGTCTTTTAAATACCTCCCAATGTGCGTGCATTTGTGTGTACATGTGTACATACATACATATATTTTATACTTACTCAAATTATAGCTTATCCATCAGTCTATCAGGCATACCCTGTGCATGGTATTTAAAAAATAACCGTACATTTTTCTGGTCTGATTGAGGTGTGTTAAACTTTGGCTGAAGTGTAGTGGTGCTAAATTAAACTAGAACTGAAAGTGAGTAAGACTCGTGCTCTCAAAATTCATGTGCATGCTCATCTTATTAATAGTCTTGTCTAAATGTTTTCTTTTTTTCTCCACATCTTGTATGTAATGTTACTTTGAAAAATGGTGGCTTTGTCAGAGTTGGTGGAATGATAATTATTTTACCATTAATGAGGGGAATATTTAAAGCTGTGAAACAGTAAGGCACAATCAGGTCTATCAGAGATAAGTAGGAGGCCTTTTATCTCCAGGAGTCTTGATAAGTTGATTCAATTTTTTTCTGAGAGTTGATATACCCCTCTAGATTTAACCCACAAGCAATCATTAAAGTTCAGTGGGATACCAATGTCTCACTAGGAGAAACCTTTACAGCACATTCCTAAATTGAATTTCTGTGGGGAATCTTGAAATACGTAGAGCCTTGTAGATGGTAAATTGCACCTGCAGGTTCTCACTGATCTTAGATGATGTCTAGGTGTACAGTAAAAAAAGTCTCACTTTAAAGAGCTGTCAGCAGAGTGGAACTTGCCATGTTAGCTGACAAATGCACCCCGATTTAGAGAAACATTGCTTACAATCTGTCCCTGAATGATTTATAACCTTCCAAGACCCCTAAGAAGTTCATTATATACAGGGATTACTCATCCTACCGGTTTCTCATGTAAATAAGTGCAATTACACTTACTTATTTTATTGATCTTCTACAAGTAAATTTTTTTATATTTGATTGCATTCTGAGGTCTCCTTGTCTTCCCTTATCTGCAGAAAATTTAAGAAAGAAAAAGATTTCTGGTTAAATGCTGTAAAGTTGGAATTCTGTCTGACCGATGCAAAGTTGTCTGAAGGCTTCTTATCATCAGATAATAATCTCGATTTTCAGTGCTTTTGCACAATATTTTCTCCCATCAAGGAACTGCTTGTTTTCTTTTCATAGAATCCTTGAACAACCCTAAGTAGATCTCAAAAATTTTTATTTGACTTCCTAATTCTCTTTCCCCTTAGCTAAATCATCAAGTGGTGGCTCATGTCCTTTACACTCCAGTTTTTGATTTTGCACAACCCACAGGAAAAGAATGGAAGGGTGTAGCAGGATTGGATCCGCAGAAGGAACGAGGCAGGCAGCAGCAGGTGAAGGGAAAGCTAATTATACTTTCTTCTACAATCTTCTTCTATATTCTAAATTCCAAATCTGACTCCAACCCTTATATACAGGTTGTACAGAGGCCAAGAGATTGGTCACTCAGGTTGCCACCTCTTTGACCTGGATGGTGAACACCACCATCAACTACATTCTCCTCCCAAAGGAGAAATATGAAAAATAATCTAAAAATATACATTGTTTATGTGAAGCTGCGTGAGAAAACAGGACTGCAAAGTCCAAACATCCATGAGCTAGAAAACTAAGAACAACAGAAGGGAATGGGGCTGTTTCTTCTGGAGTTTGGAAGCAGGATCAGTACAATGAAAACAGATATTTAGTCAGATACAGACTTAAGAAGAAAGGCTATAAATGTGGTCAAAGATTACCACGTAAAACTAACAAATGAGCAAAGCAGCATTTAGAGATTTGCTTGCTGGAGGAGGTGGGTCTGCAGATTTTACTACAAGTGGATAAGAAGCAGTCAGCTACTGACCAAAGAGATGTTCCACCAGCTGCAGAGACCACAGGCAGTCTGCTCACTGGCAAGCCCCTGAGCATTTTAAAAATGAGTCTGATTAAGGCATACATTTCAATCTGCCTAGAGTGTGGATAGGATACAGCACATTAGGATGAAGCTAAGAAGCCTTAGCAAACAAGCTTTGAATACAGATCAAAAGACCCTGTGTACATATATGTAAACTGTACATTTTATGTTCTGGTGGAAATGTATTTATTATGAAGAGCAACAAGGTACAACAGATGTTATGACAAACGCCAAGTGACCTACCAATGGCTTCTCTTTAAAGAAGACTGAAAATAATCTAAACTGTATGCATTTTTTTTTTGTTTCTTGCTATTGCTTTATAATTGATCAAAAAGAGCACATAATATTCAATCTTTGACGAACAAAAGAACCAGGCATCAGCATATCAAATGTGGGAACGCAAAAATTCCAGAAAACAACAAGTTTTGGGCCTCTGTGTAAAGAGTTAAACATTGCTAAAGAAGACAGAACTAAATTATTATAGTTGTTGCGTTTTTAGTGTTTCCATGCTGCATTTATAATGTACATCCAATTGCTTCATATTTTAACACTTTCCCACATCTCTACTTACATTCTGAACTCTTCATTATTTAAAATATTCTTTTTTATTTTAATAAGTTTTCTTCATTTTTCCATGTACTTTCTAGATTTTTTTCCTCAAGATTATATATCAAACTGCCATTTCTGGAATACTTCATTTGTTTTCCAAACCTTTTACTTTATTTTTCAGTTCTTTCTTCATGATTTCACTCTTAGTGCCTATTCAGTCTATCAGACCATCTTAGGTATTTTTAGACAGCTGGTATGTAGGCACCTTATTACTATCAAAGATATCAGAAAGTGCTGTAAAATAACTCTATAAAAAAATTACTCATCAGGAGGAGTCGTGCTGCAGAGATACAACAAATGCTGACAAAGGACTGGTCATTCCAGCTCCAGTGCATTACAAACCTGCAGGACAAACAATGTCAGAATTAAATGAATCAGGCATAATTCCATTTTTTATGTGACATGTCTTTGGTACAAATGGTGACAACAGGCACCTTTGGGTCCACACAGTCACAAATAGGTACAGACAGAGCAGATATTGGGAAGGTATATGGAGAATCCTGTTGAAGAATACACTCAGTGATGGTAGCTCCGTGAGCAGCTGCAGTGCCAGCTCTGGGTTCAGCTCTGGGTGGTGAGAGCCCCAGACAGGAGGATGTGAACTGGAACCAACTTTTGTACAACAAAGGACATGGGGACCTGTGGTGCCAGCCAGGGGACAGGACACTCAGAGACATGGCAGGAGCTGAGGACTCAGCTGGAAGACCCCAGACTTCCCTGCACTTTGACTGTGAGGGTACAAAAGCCCAGGGGCTCCTTTGCTCGGGGTCCCTCCTTGGAGGCACCAGCTCCAGCTGTTATTCTGTTGCTGCACCATGATTCAATTACTGAAAGGATCCAAAGGTCTGAGACTCTGCTATGGAAAGCCTGGGTTTGAGCTGGTAAGGAAACCTGGTGTGACTGTGTGAGCATGAGGTATGTAAGGAGTCAACTGGAGCACCCATAGGGTCACTGGAGCTGTTGGAAATTATATATGTTTCCTAAATGTTTTTTCTGATTAATGGATTTTAAGTAACTTTTTAACTGATTGTTGGTCATAGGTGGTGTCCACTTTGCCATCAGGCTGGGTTTCTTTTCACAGACTGTTATTGCTGGTTTTGAGTTTTGCTGGGCTAGAACTGACAAGCTGCAATAAACAAAGCCTGAGGGAGTTGAAGATTGAATATCTGTGCTCTTATATTTATTGCCCTTCAAGGGGATGTTGGAGTAACAAGAAGTAACAGAGGACATTAATAAAGACATTACAGCATGAGAGTTGAAGACTACCAATCTGAAAAAGGACAATGAGAGCACTAAAGAATGTGGACCAAATTAGCATGAAGTGCAAGAAATCAATAACCAATAGGGGATAGAATACAAATTAATGAAGAGAATTATATAACTTAGAAGCAATGAATATTAATTTCTTTGTTTGCTAAAAATGTATAAATAAGTGAAGTCTTAAAAGTTGTATGTGTAGCTGGAATGATTCACTACATACCCTGTTCAGAATAAAGTAATGCTTTTCTCACTAACATTTAAAAGATGGTGTTGGAGGGTTTCCTTTCTCCCCAGTGATTTTGGTGACAGAGCCTCCCGCTGCAAAGGGGCCTCAGTTCCAGCTCAGGTGGTGTGAGTGACTGACAGAGTGGCTCCTCGAGGGACAGACAGGAAAGTTTCCCTAACAGTCTGACCATTTTATGAAATAGAATTATGAAGTTGGTCAGTGAGGAATGAGACACAGCCTCTTCTTCTCACCTGTGCTATGTCTGGATTTAGGAGGAATCTTTTGCCACATCCTGCTCATATGAGCGCACAGTAACATCCTTACCAGTATAGAGAAAGATGAGTACAGCCTGAGAATTCACAATTAGGTATACACGATGCTGTCATAGCTCCAGAAGAGTAATAGTATTGTACTACATGGAGAAGCTCTCACTCCCGTATCATCATTATTATCAACAGCTTTTCTGTGTGAAGTGGTAAAATGTATTTATAATTCGTCATCAAAGAAATAGACTGCCTCACACAAAATCAATCACGATCCTTTCTTTCCTTTTGCTACCAGAACTCAAGCTGCCAAACTCCCTAAAAGTGTTTCTGGTTTCGTAGATCTCAGAGAGGATATTTTTTCTTTCAGATTTTTGCTACTTTAAAGTATTTCACAATAATAACACTACTCATTCTCTTTTTGCTTTAGTCTCTCAGATGAACTAAGAGCTCTCAGAAGCTTCTGTGGTGGTTCTGGATAGATTTCTTTTCCAAACTTGAGGCAAAAACTGCTTCTCATCTCCAGTTTTCCATCTTGTAGAAGGGAAGAAGGAAATGGAAAAAGGCATCATGGGCTTGAGGTGGTATCAGTGAGTATTTATTACCTGATAAAATAGAACTCAGCAGCCTGCCAGTGTTGTGGAAGCAAACAAAGAGAGAATCTGGCACTCCTTTTGGCCAGGAAAGCCCTGCGGCTGCTCTCTATGTTTTCACACTGGTGATGCTCCTAAAAGTTGCCATCCAAGTGTAAACTCAGACCCAAAAATTTTCAGTTGCTCAGTGAGCATGAGTTCAAAAGGCCCTGTAGAACTTCAGAAAACCATTGATTCATCCAGTGAAAAATCACATGGAGGATACTATCTGACAGGAATAGGTTCCCAACACTATGTACAAATTATATTTTGGCCACACACTCAGACACACAAAAAATTGATTCAAACAATTTAAGGTAAATGTCAATGAGAGTTCCTTTAAAGTTTCAGAAGTGTCTGAAATCTTAGTACCGCATACCTTATTACAGTCTCAGACTGAAACAGAGAAAAAAAGCTCTTCCTGATCTTATTTGATTTTCCAGCTTTGAATGAAGTTGTTATTGAACTGAATTAGCTGAAAACTGAACCAAAGAATTTATTCTTCCTGTACATGCAGAAGAAGAAAGACATGTAAAAAGATAGTTTACTAATCCAATTATTTTATTGGATAATCTGATTATCTGATAATTTAGCTAATAATGCCTACTTCACTCTCATTTGCATTTAGAGCAAATTCTTACTGCATGTTCTATTTTATTTAAAAGATAATTGAATTAATCTAAGTTAATGCTATTTAGAATTTTACATGCCTCTCATTTTTATTTTTAATATCTGTTGAGATTCACCTGCTTATATATTCATTAGCTCTTCCTTGGTCTCATTCTACATGTTTGTATCTTTTGCTGCTTTTTGAATGGAAGTTTGGTTGTTTTTTGTTTTGAGGCTATAGTTCCATATTGCTGTTTCTTAGTTTGTTTTGCCATGGCACATTGCTGGAGTTAATCTTGAAAATTTGAAGCTAAATTTGCCCTTTAAAATAAAAGAGGACCATGGACCATTGTCAGGTCTTGTGTACAATGGCTGAATTAATGGTATATTGAACATTTTTCTGTCCTTCCACAGGCTCTGTATGATGCTCTTATGCTTCTAAAGAAGAATTACCATCTCTTGAATCTGCGGTGGATATTTTCAGTCCAGAGGGCCTAATATGAATGTGACAGCTGTGCTGCAGCATGGCAGAGTGAAGTTTACCTACCCCATAGATTTTGTGGAGAACGGTGGGAAGTTATGTGGGAGACTTGAGTCTTCTGCGAGAGTACAGAAGATTCTTTAACAGGAAAGAAACTTTCTTCTGTCTTCACAGTAATTTCTTTTCATAATTATTGTCTTGAAGTCAGGAAGTACATTAACAACGAAAAAGAAAAACTAGCCAGTGATGCCATGGTTTGTCTGGTTCTCTGACCTTGCTTTATTCAGCAATATTAAATGTTACTATCTTGAACAAGAACATGCTCTGAAATAATGCTCTTGTACAGTGTTGTACAGTCATAGCAGGAAAGATTCTCAGTGACTTTCTGATTTCTAGCCTTCTTGCACAGAGACATTTGGATAGGCTCTGACTGACGTGTTCCGAGTATTGACATAATTTGCTTGAGCTGGCAACCTTGGATCAGCTGATGCTGTGAGTGTTTGGTGGTTTTACTGTCAGCCTTTGGAATTCTCCTGTCCCAAATGGACATATATTTGTCCCATTCAGCAGTCAGAATACCTGCTTTCTTTCTGGTTTTGGTAGATACTTTGTAGATTTGGGGTGGGCTGTTAGCATTAATGGCTAATGTTGCACTGAAGCAAAGAGTATTGCTCCTTGCCATGTCTTGTGCTAGGCATGTAGCATTTCAAGTGTCTAGTACACAAACTGAGAATTGCCTGGTTGGGAGCCTGCTTCAACTACTCAAAATGTGCACAAAGTTCATACAAGCCCTTCCCTGTTCAAATGTGGGATTTAAGCACTCCATGCCTTGTCAAAAATCTCATTGAAATTCAGATCTACTATTGCTTGTACTCTAGAGTTTGTTTATTTAAGTCTCTGACTCACTGTGATTTCACAGCCTGAAACAATCCACATATTGGTGCTGTTTTTAAGCTGATACAAAAATTGGTCTACCATCTGGCAGTTCTGTACCTGACTAAGGATAAAGGCAAATGTGGCAAACAATCCATACACACTCTCGTTTTTGTAGATGAGGTCACACTAAACATGCCTAAGATATGCCTGAACTGTCAACTCTACAGGTTGCTCTCGTCTAATGGAAGTTACACTGACACCGAGGGGTTTGGGCGTCTTCACTGAAGACTAGAAGCTGGGTAGTTGTAAAAGTCCTTTATTGCATCATTATATCAGTTCCATGAAGGCAAAGTTACTAAGAGTCTGTAGCAGTATGCAGAAGCCTTGTAACATAAAGTTTCTAGGTCCCAAGCAGAAGCAGCAGCTACAGTCACAGCAGCTACAGGCATCAGTAGTCTGTGTCCTATGAGCATCTTACCAGTAGCAGTCACAGCAGTAGCAACAACAGTGGCATTACTGTTTTTGTGAGTCCTCTGTGTGTGTGTTCTCAAAATAGTACATTCTTATTCTATTTTTAGCCAATTAGGTAGAAACACGAATTTCTTACAATAGTGTTGGATCTATCCTAAGCTAAAATTGATGTGAAAAAATTTTTGTAAATTCTTACACAAATTCTTACACAAATTCTATGCATAGCTCTGTCTGTTCTAGCTAGGAATTTCTAGCAAGGCTACATTATTTTTGTTATGATTAGAATTTAACTAGCTTTGCAAAAGGCAATGTTATTCGGCTATTAACTAGGTAATAGGTCTCTTACTGACACAGGCTCTTATTTTTAAGGCACTAAAATCCTCTATTTATTTAAAACTAAACTTGCATTTCTACTTCATGTCTGCACGGATTTATGTATTTTAGTTTTTCTGAAGGTTCTAATTCAATCCTTACATTTCTGAGCACTCCTGGGCCTGTATGGATTTGGCCCAGCGGGATTCATACTCCAACATTACACAAACTGCCCTTTCCTGCTTCTTTCATGCCTACTTCTTGCAAAAATCAAAACACCCTAATTTTTGCTTTTTGATCCTTTCCAGTTTGCTTTAAAGCTTATAAATTTTGGAGGTCTAATCTAATACACTGTTCCCATCCAAAATGTTTGCTCACTTTGTTCTGATCTCAATAAAGTAATGAACCGCATAAACATATTCTACTTAGATTTTTGTATGAGGTGAATCAATCAGTACACAGGAAGATGTAAAATAAACTGAATGGAAGCATAAATGATGATGGCAAGGGGAATACTGCTTTTAGGGATGTAGAAAGGAAAAAGTCCTCAATCTACATAAAAGCCTCGGAGGGCTACATATAATTAAATATTTATAAAATGCACCATGCCTCTGTAGGAAAAGGATAAAAGCAACCATGCAACATTGGCAAATCTTATATCAAAAATTCATATATCAGATGAGAAAGCACTCTTTTTTTTTTCTCATGTGCATATTACATAGCAATAATCTCTAAAAAATGTCTGCAAGCCCCTTTTATGACCACCACTGAAAAGAACAGGAGAGGAAAATCTACTTCCTAGTGGCAACCAGGAAAGTGTAAGGAAAGCTTCCTGTGTGACTGTCCACAAGCCACTCTGGCAGTCTCACTCTGACAGTCACACTGGCAGCACCCGAGCTGGAACTGAGGCCCCTTTGCAGCAGGTGGCTCCAGTGACCCTATGGGTGCTCCAGCTGACTCCTTACATACCCCATGCTCACACAATCACTCCGGGTTGCCTTACCAGCTCAAACCCAGGCTTTCCATAGCAGAGTCTCAGACCTTTGGATCCTTTCAGTAATTGAATCATGGTGCAGCAACAGAATAACAGCTCGAGCTGGTGCCTCCAAGGAGGGACCCCGAGCAAAGGAGCCCCTGGGCTTTTGTACCCTCACAGTCAAAGTGCAGGGAAGTCTGGGGTCTTCCAGCTGAGTCCTCAGCTCCTGCCATGTCTCTGAGTGTCCTGTCCCCTGGCTGGCACCACAGGTCCCCATGCCCTTTGTTGTACAAAGGTTGGTTCCAGTTCACATCCTCCTGTCTGGGGCTCTCACCACCCAGAGCTGAACCCAGAGCTGGCACTGCAGCTGCTCACGGAGGTATCAGCACTGAGTGTATTCTTCAACAAAAGCTCTCTGATATGATAGAAACCCAGATTCATTATTTAGTAATCTCTATTAGATATAAACAACATGATTTGTGAGATTATTATAAAAGGCTGTAGTTGCAATGAAACACTTTTTCCCCATCCACTGAGAAAGGCTGATCAGTGAATATTAAATTTTCTTTTGTGCTGTTTCAATTACACTCCATTTTGATTTCTCATTTCTTGGCAAACTTTCAAATTAGGGCTATATTAGCTTGCTCTTCATCTAACTGGTGGTAATTAAATATGTTTTAAAACTGGATTTCTTCCTCGAAGCTTTTTTTTTCTGCCTGGTAGGTTTTTTTTGTGAACAACTAGTTGGATCAATCACAACCTTATTTATATCTTCACTTTTTTCCCAAACAGCAACTAAGAAAGTACACCAGGCTTTTGATGGGCATGACTGAAATACTAAGGTCTTAAAAACTGTTTATAAAGTAAGACAGGTTGGCCAAAACAGGAGGGAGAAGAATCAAGCTAGGTCCTGAAGGCCAAACCTCAAAATCATGGTGTGTGTCTTGAGGCACAGGAGTAAAAAATAAAAGTGAGCTCTTCCTAACATCTCAGGTGGTTCTTTACTATAGTTCAAGAAGTGTGTATCTTGTACAGCCTTCTAAAACCATGTTTGGTCTGTATATCTTACGTCATGGCACCAAGGAAGAAACACTGAATTTCAAATATGCTGAGTATATTTGTGAAAAATTTTCTCATTATAATGGAAATTAATTTTGGGACTGTCAGAAGGATTGAGTTCCCTGTTTGATCTGGATGCTTTTTAGCTGAGCTTCTGTGGTTGAAGCTTTTTATAAAGATAGTGGATGACTGCAGACTTGAATGCAATCTTAATGTTTGAAGTCTTTCAAGATATGTGCTAGGTGTTTGGCCAGTAAATTCTTTCCATCCTTTTACTCTTTCATGCATAGCTCACAGCAGAAATTGAAGGTGCTTGTTTTGAATGTTCATTTTTATCCATTTGTATAATACTGGACTTGCTGAATTATCTCTATCTCTGTAATCTTAAAAGCTGGATATTAAAGCAAGCCAGATATCAGCCTACATTGTAATTATTTTGTCATGATTATAGATATTTCTGCTTAGCCTTTTAAGACAAATATTAATAAGTTTATCTCATATCATTGTTAATGGAGGTCCATTAAGTTTTGCATTTACTTTTTTCCTAAATTCTGTTAGAAGGTTTCTTTTTGCTCGTTTATGACATCAACAGGCCCAGTTGCTTAAATTTGCATTTAGGTATAAAGAATTGTAGATACATGTGTCATCCCACAAAGAATGACTCTGGACATGTTCACCCATGGATGGATGCGTGTACATGCTTATTGCCTTTATTAAATACTGCACCCATTATATCACAGGAACTTTAACTTTAGAACTTGATGTGCTCACTTCTTCAACAGTGATAATATGCATTCAGATTCACTACTACAAAATAATTCATAAACTTGAGTCAGGAGTTCATGCTCTAAGTTTAATTTAGAATAGGTTAAAAAATGAATAGTTACATTTCCATTTCCTCTTTGATGTACTTAATGCATCAATTTCAAGAAAAAAGTTACCTACATTTCATTAGTGCTTCTGAATATATGCTTCTTTTTAAGAGGCCTAAGAACTCTCAGAAATTGCTGGAAAATGGGTATAGAACAACCTTTAAAAAACTCAGAAAACAGAATTAAGCTATTATCTCTGCAAGTACTGACAGGTGTAAGAGGAGTCGTATTTTAAGGTTTTGCTGATTGTGTCTCTCCTGGAATACACTATGAGTAATAGTCATGATGATTAAGTAAATCTTTATTAAAGGTAACAAACAATTAACAGAAACAACAGTCAACAGTAAATCTGAAAAGTATGAAAAAAAGAAGTCCCTATGATGGAGCATTCTCATTACTTTAATAGGAAAACAGATAATTAATAAATAATTAGTTTTAGATTCTTGGCTTGTTACTCATAATCACAAAACTATTGTCCTGGTTGTAACAGTCTCCTCCCAAGACAACACCTTGGAATAGTTGCTACAATGTTATCTTCAAATACCCATCCCTCCATTTCTTAAAAGTTTTAATAATTTGGAAGAGCAACTAAAATCTGATGGAGCTATATAGGAATTATAGTGCATACAACAGTCTCCCCATTTCAACTTATTCAGTCCAATTTGATGTGTTGCGGTGTGTTATCAACTGTTCCAGTGAAATTTCTGTGTGAACCCACTGTTCACAGATAAACTTTCATTATTTGCTACAATAGAGGCTACTTGCCTTCTCTGAGACTAGAATGCTATAAATGCCTCTAATTAAATGAGCTTCAGCTCTTGCAAGGTTATCAGCTAAATAGAATCAATGGTAAAACAACAGAAGAAAGAAGCATTGTTAAGTATTTATTAAAGATGAGCAGCTGAGGCACAGACTCAGGAGAAGTGTGAATAATAATTTCTGAGGAAGGACTGAAGGAAAAAAGCCCCAAAGCTGCATGGACTGAAAAAAAACTTCTTTTTCATCAAGAGTTTAAAAGTATTTATTTTATGTTGAGAAGTATGTTTTGTTCAAGACAAAAATTATTTTTTTTTTTCAGGAAAACCATGGAAACAAAGAACAAAATTTACAAGATGTCTGTCCATTTCTAAGGAATATGTCTTGCTCCATTCTAAGGAAGAGTACTTGCTTCTTTCTACAGTTCATCTTACAGAAGTCTCCTAGAATGAATTTTCTCTTTTATCTTCACTCTATCTAGCCAATCAAGTTCCTAATCATGGTAGCCTGTGGAGTACTCCCTCCATCTAGTAAGGAGGAATGAAATAATTTTCATTTTTTCATGCTGATTAAATTCTACTTTATATAAATATCTAAGACATAAAACTCTGCTGTTTCTGGTCATTATTTGAATTTTCTCTATTTTTCAATGCATAGTTAAGTATTCCATGTAAGATGAAACGGCTTTGGCAGAAAGTAGGGAAAGCAATCCACATCAAGATGTTATGCAATACTTTTTTTATCTATTAAAGGATAAAAAAAAAAAAAAAGTTCAAAGTCCTCCAGGATAAGGGGAGAATTTAGAGAGGTTCTATTAATTTCCAGGAAATTTTATGTTAAATAAATGATGGAGTTTGTGTTCTAATGGATTAGAGAATGTAGACTTTACTTTTTCTTATTGCCATCAAAAAGTTTTAAGGGTTGCCAGCACAAGCTATTTTGATGCTTCCAAAAATTTTAAACCTCAAAAATTCAATCTCCTCCAAATGAAACTTTTGGTTAAAAGGATTCAAATTTTTTATGAGAAGTAAGGTAACTTGCTCAAGTAACAAATGAAATTTCAATTAGGGACATGAATATAAGTATGAATAGGTATAAAGCATGAGTTTCTGTGCCCTAGTCCATATCTGTTGTCCATTGATTATTAAATTCAAGGAAGAAAAAATGTGGCAGATAACTTAAAAAAAAAGAAATTAAATGTGGCATATAGCAAAAAAAAAACCTTTGCAATTTCATGAAGCTTCACCTAATTCAGATTTCTCACAGAGATCAGCTTTCATTTTCATTATCTAGTTTTCTGTTCCATTTGGATTTTTCATGTCATATCAAAAAGATCATGTTTGACCCCAGAACCAAAATGCTGCATGACTAAGGAGTAAGAATCCTTTTTATCTTTCAAGTCTTGAATGGCATGAAATTTTGTTTCCAAGGAAACTGCAGATTTTACTTTGGTAGAGGCCACATGACAAAGAAGGTGAAAAACCATCTTGTAAATTGTCTCTACAGATGTAAAAGCCACATATAAAATTTTTTGGTTTAACATTCCCCTCCTTCTTGCCAGGTGAAGCTCATTTTGCTCTTTCCATGTATATGAACTGGCCAACACAGTAGTTCTCTAGTGCGAAAATGTAACAAAACTAGAATTCAAGTATTATTGCTATCCATGAAAGATAAAACTAAAATCAGAAAGTATTTCTAGAAATCACAATTCTTGAAGGCCAATTCTTTTCTATCATAATAATGATGGGGTATGATATCTCCACCCTTGTAAGTGGGATTACATTCTTGCCTTTATAGACAGTTTTTTACATGCTAGAAAGAGTACCAGTAAAAAGTCATGTCAATCCACTAAAGTTTAGTTGTATATTAATTTATATTGGCTGAAAACTTAGTATCTAGACTGTGGTCTTCAGTATTTTTCAAAATAGGCCAACTTTATTACATATCACTAAGTGCCACTAAAACTAAATTCCTAAATGTAAAGTAACATGATGTTCATATTTTCAGTCATCTCTTACCAACAGTAGACCTTTCTTCTTAGAATACTTTTTTGCTTTCATACAAAACCTCTCATTACTCATGCCAGTTGCTTGAACTTCTGTTGATTATTCCCCAGATGATTCCTAAAACCAATTAATTTAGCACGATGTTACAGCAGTCATTACAAAATGATGAGTCAGAAATTTCATTTGCAGTGTAGCATGGTGAGGTCATACAGTACACTTTTCTCTTATTGCTATTTTTCCTTAACCTCTACTGTGTCATTCAATTTACCAATACCTCAGATTTGGTGAACCAAACTCTTGGATGGAAATGCTCCCTGTCTCAAAGGAGCAACAATGAAGATTTACACCATTGCTGGAATCAGCTGCAGAATCCCAATCAGATAAGCTTGCTTGGATTCCTCTAAATTTAAACTGACCTGTATATCTTTTTTCCACAGAAAAACTAAAACTATTTCACAAATCATATTATTACTGAAGAGTCAGCCACTGGATATAAACTTTATATTCTCCTAGTGATTGTTCCCATACCATCAGCCCATTATGCTCTCTTCATTCTGTTAAGTGCTTGTCACAGTCGCATGTAAGCTTTATTTCTAGTATTGATGTTAACTATTAATTTGATAAACTCAGAACAGGGAATGACAGTCCATAATGGGATTTAACCTTGTGAACAAGCAATAACTAATGAGTGAAGGTCTTCAGAAACTCATGTCCTTACAGCTAAAATCTGCCCTCTAAGCTGCTGACATTCTAGTGATAGGTACCAAGCCCACTTATCATTCAAGCCAAGAACCTTTATCATTAGTAGCAGTGGGAATAAACATCCATCATGTAGGTTTTATTGTCTGCAAGGGCTGCTTTTGTGTGCTTAGTTTTAGAGCTCTCTTTAAAACAATTTGCCTTGCATTGCCAAGAGGGAAAAAGCATTACTTTTTCTGTTAGATGACAAGAGCTATATTTTGAAATCTGGCATCAAGACTGTACCACTCGTAGGTTTCACTGATAAACTTCTGAAGGCAATGAGTACCTGAGACTGAGAGTAGAAGTGACCACAAAGCAAAGAGTAGCAACAATTCGAGTTGTTGGCTTGATTATGTTTGGAGTACATGTAGTTCCCTGAATACCTTAGGGAAAGATATAAATCTTGGATCTATGTAATACACTCAGACAATAAAACCCATTCTCTTATATAGATTTTTTTTTTTCATTCTATATCCTAAATGATTCTTTGTGATAAAGATGAAAGTGCACTTTTACTCCGAAGCAGTCTGATTAAATGATCCAGATTTAAATCACTATTCCAAAAATGGTTGATTGGGACCATGAGTGTCAGTTTCCTATTAGCTGCTGCTTGTCTCTTCTAGTGTGGCAATCCGTTTTATGAAATTCCTGAAAAGAAACATCTCATATGAAATACCACCCTCAATAGATGAAAGCACTTTTTGAATGGAAATAATGACCCCCAAGTCACTGCTGCTCTCTGTGCTCTATTTGGTCCTACCAAAAACTTCCATCATGTTGTATTGTTATTATAACCTTTTACTTTTTCTATAAAAATTTTCCAACTCAGTTATTTAACAGTATAAACAAACAAAGAAAACATAGCTTCAAGGCCTTACAAATTTTAAATCCTTATTTAAAGGGAACAGCTTTCACCTGATGCTCCATTAAGTTCCTTATAGAACAGCCCACAGGATGCAATATATACATAGAATGCAATACATACCCTAAAGAAATGTCATCACATGGCAGACTATTTATTCCAAAAGACTAACTTATTTGGTGATCTCCTTGTTCCTGTCTTGATTAGCTCAGTGCGTCTCTCAAGTCTTGGCACTGCAGAAAAAAGACAATGTTTCAAAGTGCTTGGGGAAGGGCCTGGCTGACTTGGCTCAACCAGCAGCACAGGTGGGACCTAATTTCAGGCAATGCAGTGGCCTCATATAACACAGAAGTCACAATATGATTTTATGGGAATAAAAGTTCCAATGAGGCACTTCTGTGAACACTCTTCTTTGCTATAATTTTAAATGCTTTTTTAAAAAATGTTCACCATTCATATTAACATTATTGGCGTTTGCTGTAGCTATAAATGAAGCAGTTAAAGAGCTGGAGGCGTCCTGAAATAATCATCAGCTGAGAAGAAAATGGTAAAGCTTTTGAAACTGTTCCCTTTAGTGGTTTCAAGACCTGATTCTGAGACAATGAAGTGTATCTTGTCCTATGCAAAGTGGGGAATCATTTCTGTGGAAAATGCTTTGAGAGGAAATCTGTGTCAATATGGGTAGAATATGTTTCAATAATTTAGTAGTTGTGTGGAGGTAAAGTATAAGAAAGGAAATGGGAAGAGCAGATAGAAATTGTTATTAATCTTTTGCAGATTTTGCTTTAAAAAAAGTCAGATCTTCACCCAAGTTAAAAGTCCATTCTGATGCAGCAAGAAGGAGGTTAGCCAGTGTATAGTCATACTATTCCAGAGCTTGCTAAGGACAATTTACATGATAATAATGGCTTCAGCAGGTCAGAATTGCTCTATTTTATTCTCAACTACAAACACCTCACTTCAGTAATTCTTAAAGGAGTCAGAGTAGTGATGTCATGTATTGTTCTTGTCTAATGTATGTTATTTTAGTATAATGCAACCCACTCTCAGGCCAGGGAGACAGTCTGAAGCTGCCACACTTCTTCAATCCTCATCAGACTGTCTGTATTTGACTGTGGAGGGTGACTCTAAACTCCCTGAATTTTTAGACATGTGTTTATGGGCCAGCAAGGCCACAGACCAATGCTGTTAATAAAGAAGCTGCAGTATTGCACTCACAAGTGCAGCGTATATAGCTCACAACTTGAGAACACCATTAAAAGCTCTTCAATCATGACAATAAGATCCACTCATAAAGTAAGTAAAAAATGTCAAAGTGTATGAGACTTCCAATATATTATTTGTCATGTATCAATATTACAGGGTAGTTGGCTTTTCTATTCAGGCCTTTCAAAAGTTTTTAGATGTATTATAATACTTATCCCTTCTATCTCCTCAAAAAAAATAACCTTTCTGAGAATTTGAATCCCTAGGGTTTTATGAGAAAGTTTCCACCTTTCATTTTAGAGGTCAGAAACCAAATGGCACAATGTTTGCAAGCCAGGAGGAAGAAATGTGCTTCTTCTTATCACTGCAGCTTGCTACCTTACTGCTGCAGCAGATTCAGGGGATAAAGTACCTAAAGTATGCCTAGAAGTCATCCATAAAAAAAAAAAAAAAAAAAAAAAAAAAAAAAAAAAAAAAAAAAAAAATTAAAAAAGAGAGGAAATAAAAAGGGAATTATTTCAGGTTTGCTCTTGGGAAATTTCATCAGTTAACATTGCACCTGTTTGGCAATGCCCTTATTGAATTGGCAACATGCCTTCCCAGAAAGCATTTTCAAGTTCCTGAGCAGAAGAATAGGTAGCAGAATGATTTTTTAATATATACATTATTTACATATGTGTGTGTGTGTACATATGTATTCATTTGTATATGTGTATGTATGTATATATATATATTTGTGTATATTTAAGTGGTTTTTATTCTCGTGATGGTAAGTATAGAAGTATTTTAAGGGTTAGTTTGAATGTGTTTTGGATTTTTGTTTATGTAGGGAAGATCTACTGTAACATTTGTGAATTTGTAAGAAAAGTTCATCATTTAAAACAGAATTATGTATTAATGGAATCAATGTACATCCATTTTCAATAGTTTATGTGTTTTTGTGGATGCAGCTGGAGAAGGGTATTTTTGTTGTTTAATGTTGTATAAACATATAAAGAGAGACTGAAAAGCAGAACAAAATTTACTTATGTCTGTATGTCCCTCTTGTTAAGAGTAGAAAGGGAAGGATAGTAATTGTTACCTGTCTTCTCTCTTCAACCAATAGAATTAGTATTATATTATAACATAATTGTAGAAGAGAATAAGTTGATCGAACATGATTTGTGAAAAATGCCATTTATGAATATTTTGTATTAAGCTGATTTTCCTAGATATTCATCATATAGCTTGCTGAAGATTAAGGTAAAATGTTTGCAAAAGCATGAACTCATATTTGAAAAAGAGGAAATTGTAACTTTTTTAAAATGTAAGTTTGTAAATGATGGAATTGAATATTTTTCTCACAATCTTTCGAGAGTTTTCAGCAAGGACAATTCACACAATCATTTTCTGACATCTCTAGGTTTAAGATGAAGGACCAAATAAAAAGATTTTTGCTTTAAATGAATATTACTAAGCAACAGGGCTTGAATTTTAAAAAAAATCTGTATGAAAACAACTATATATATAGACAGGTTACAGCACATGGAGTAAGATTGAAAGACAGCAAACTATCAAGATAAGAGGAAATTAGCTCCTACAGGATCCAATAGTTCTCTGTCTGCCCTTGCCAAAATTTGGTCATGACAAAATTAATCAAATTAAATTTAAAAAGGGTCTATGACTTGTATAACTACAAAAAAATCCATGAAATCCATAATTCTCATAATGGTAACAAGGATGCTTAGAGTTTATGCTACAAGTATGCTAAAAAGATGATACAGGAGGTATAATTTAATCATTTCAGAAACCTAAGTGGATGAACCTCTCCTTCAGATATAAGACTCCATGCATACAATTATAGAATGAAACAACATAAACCCACTGCTCCTGGGTGCATAAATGCAGAACCTGGGCACAGGTCCTGTACTGGAGGTAATATAACCTCATTCCTGATTAACCCTTTCCCATCTCCAGAACAGTAGTTTGGTATATTCTAGTGAAACATAAGTAGGATATTAAAGCTTGTAGCTGTGGTGCTGTATTTTCCTAGACTCAATGCATCTTCTCTGCTTCATTGTCTTTCCAATGTAATATAGTCCCTAGTATCATTTTTTTTTTATATAGACACAGAAATATTTATTTACAGTACTGCAGATCCTTATCTCCCAATTCTTTCTCTCTCTCTCTGTTTTTTTAATGTTCTCTACACCAAATCTCTGATTTTCAAATCTAGTGTTAAAGTCTTATGCAATAAAAAATAACTATAATCCTCTGTAATTAGTTACAATGTCTGTAAAGTCTGGTTTCACTGTACATATATTGACACTGCTGATCTTTTACAGCATCAGTTTTCCCATAGAATATTTTCTTACTTTACAGTTTGTTTCGCTGTTATTCCCATTTTTTCCCTGTATGAGAAGCCCATGTAAAAATCATGCATAAGGAGGAGAGAGGAATGACTTACTGAAAGATTTGTGGTTGTTCATGTCTGAGATTTATATTCAACAGAACAGTGCCTTTACCATAAAGTACATCTGCATTGCCCTCGAGTAAATCACCTGCTGTGTGTTGGTATACTTGGAATGCTTACTATGTTGCTATTAATTTAATTAATGAAAGAGCCAAGCACATTTTAGGATCAGGCCTTGGGGTATTTCTGAATTTTCCATGCAAAATGGACTCTCTGTGTGATCTGTGATCATTATTCCTACCCCTTGCCCTCAGTGTACTCTCTCCCCTTTGTGACCAAATCAATCTTCCTGTGCCAGATGTGAAAATTTTTCAGAACAGCAATTGTTCGCATGTTCCTATGCATATTACACTGAATTATACATCACCCTCTAGTTTAAACTTAGCCCACTGACATTTTTCCCTCTTGTAATCTCTATAAACATTTGTTCTGTACCTGGCTGAGCTGTTGTCACTAAAATTGCTGTTGCTGCTGAGCTAGCATTGCTGTTTGCTCTCACATAAACATGCTCTCCATTGAAGCTTCTCACTGAGACTATGTCTCATGTTTATTTTTTGTGGCTTCCATATCTTCTTTGAAATATTTTAAAAAATATTTAAAACTTTTAAAAAAATTTGGTGGATGTTCATCTACTCTGCCCATTTTCCCACACTTTCAAAACAACACTTCCTTTTCCATTCCTTTCCAGATATACAAACTGGCTATTGGTTTGTGGCTTTTGTGGTAGACAAAAGTTACTTAAAACTATGGAAGAAATTTTTACTTCTATTCAATTATAAACAGAACTTGAGTTTAAACCCTTTTGGAAATATTTACTATTCCCAGTAAATAAAACTCAGCAATAATGCTTGGACATCAGAGATTTTATTTCAAATATTTTCCTGGTTCAAGTGCTTTCATATACACTACAGATACAGGTGTCGATTTTTTTATTTTATCATTAAACTCATATATTCTGACAGCTTCCATTGAGTTACACAAATGCATGACACATGCACTTTTGGCTTGCATACTGACACTAATATTTATCTGATTGGCACATCATACTAAGTGTCGTATTTTTCCACAACAACATTAGGTCAGTAACAAAATCCATGCATGTGTACTTGGATTTCTTGAGTTGGTCTACATGCAAAATGATTGATTTCTTCTTCCTTGAAAGATGTGCCCCAATGGTTCATTCCTGAAATCTGGCTTTAGTAGACTTGAGTTCAGCATTTTTGAAAGAAGACAGTGTCATGCTTTCCAATTTTTATTTGGATACTGCAATAATTTAGGTACTGTGTCTATTAATTTATCTTTAGATTTTATCTCATTTTTCATTACATGAAAAAAGAATATTGATATTTCATTTCCTCCTGCTTTTCATTTCATTTTCCATTTTAACTGAAATAATTAAGAAATTCTGACAGAGAGTAAGAGTAGGTCAATGACTTAAATGTTAAGGTAAGATAGATGGTAGCTCCTAATAATAGTGCTGGGAGAAAGCTGGGAAAATCACCTTAGAAAAGAAGTTTCCTAGCAGTAAATTCTTATCATTCTCTCTAGCAGACGTGTTAATGAACTAAACCACAGCTGGAGCACGAAGCATAAGGCTATGGCATTTACTATTTTTGGCTGCTTAAATCAAAAGAAGATTGATCTCATTAATATGTGGGAAATTTTTCCTTCTGCAAATAGGTTTTGCAGAAGAACCCTACAAAGGAAAAACACACAAATGTGTCTGTATTTTCCCTGGGTTTAACTTTCAAGAAAAACTAACAGATTAAGAAGCCACAGAAACCTCCCTGCCTCAGGGTTTTGTTTGTGCATAACAGAACAGAAAAAATAATACTAAAGGCAGAAGGTTTGGGTAAGATGTAAAATGCACTGGGATGGCAACATTGGTTAATATTAGGCTGAAATTCTTTAGAACAATTGTGCTGAAAAAAATGATTGTACTCCCCACTGGCCTCAACTTTGCCTCACCCACATCAGAGGATCCAAACCAAACAGGCAGCAACTGAACCCTCCACTGAGTCTTCTGACAATAATTTCATGCAAAGAAATATAAACTTATATAATAATGCCCTTCATCTTTTTGCCATGATATCTGTCTATGAGATGTGCCATTGCCTTTTAACTTTGCAGTGACAAACAGGAAAATCTTTTTGTATTTCTGTTCCAAGAACAGAAATAATGAATATTTATAACAGATTGGAGTATGGGGCATAAATTGCCATTTGGTTAAACTGTACCTAAATGTATTCAGGCTCTTTTTCTTAATTACTTCTTGTTTAAAATAATCAATTTAAAATAATTGCCTGTATTACTTTCATTCACTTAGTCTTGATACTTATGCCAAGCAGTTGTTTTATTATATAAACCATATCTAGATACTTATGCTTTTAATTTTACTAGAGTAGTTGCTCAGACGTCACTTAGTTTAAGGCATAACCCTATTAAAATTTAACAAGAGTTAAATTCTAACTATCACAGGAACAAAACTCTTTCACAAGTCTGTTCATGGAAAAATTGTGCATACTGCATGTTTTCCCTGAACCCTGGCTACAGCCAATTTATTTTTTTTCTTCTGGTATGTAATAAATTAACTTTCATCTTTTTTTGTTAAAGAAGAGAATGAAGATTACTCTATTACAAATGCTTAGTGTGAAAAAATTTAAAGCAGAGCTTGGACTATGTGTAAAAGAATTGTGATACTTTTAGAGAAATATTAAAATGTTATCTAGTTATAACAAAGGAATTTTGAAGGCATGCACACAATTTTTTTACTTTATATGCCAATCTTGTGTATGGCATATGGGCTTGCTTTTTATATGGATTCCCCAGTAATAAAAATGGAAAAATTTAATAAATACTGGCAGATATGACAACACATCCAGGTGATGTGGAGAACAAGGTGATTGTTGTTGCATTTTAAACTATAGAGAATAAGTTGCAACAAAATAAAAGAATTTATTCGAAAGCAGGATTTTGTAAAATGTTATTTGTTGATGTCTGCTAAAGGAAAACAGAAACCTTGACTGGAAGACAATGAAAATGAGTCAGTCTCTGTGTGTTGCAAAAAGAAACACATCGGCTATAGAACTGAAGACTTTTATAGTCCAATTAGAACTCAAATAAGAACATCCATTACAATGACATTAAATGAAAGTGTTTCAACTTTGATACTTAACAATATGAATCCAGTACACATAATTTCAGAAATCCTGAAAGAATTATTTTTAATTAGAAAGTAAAATAAAAACTATTTTCCTGAAATTTTGCTTAGTGGAAATAATGCTAACAGTTAAATAAAAATGCCTTTTTAAAGATGATTTGTGAAGGAATGCATAGTAGTTCAAGTCCTCGCTGGTCTACACAAAGAAATACTCATGGAATTAAGAGATTGATCCTTTTGAACCTGATAAATAACTGTTCACATTTTGAAGTGTCAGCTTGCAGTTCTTTCCCATGTAAACAAACTTTGAAAATGCACAGTAACCTAAGTTGACAGCATAGACTGAAAACAAATTACTATACTCACTATAAAATTTAAAAGATTTTCCTGCTTTTGCAGTAATAACCTTATCATTCAGGAATGACATTTAAGAGGTATGAATCCCTCATCTATATTTTTGTGCTCAAAATCTTGTTTCAACTCCACTAACTTCCATGAAGGCATAGAGACTTCACAGAAATAAAAAAATGGATCAGCCAAACATCTATTTGTTGGGGGGAAGGGGGTGCCTTGACTTTCTTTTTATTTTTCCTTTCTGGAGTTTAGTCTTATAATAAGACATAGCAGATTGTTGTGAGATGCCTCACTCTTCCAGGAGAAAAAA
>VXBB01012768.1:544823-589755 GCA_013399915.1 Illadopsis cleaveri
ATATTTAAATATATATATTACATATATATTTTATATATATATATATATATATATATATAGTCTGGTCTATTGCTTTGCCAAGATAAAGATTTTTCTTCAGAAATTATAGATATAAGAAAAATGCATGAAAAACCAAAAAATACAGTAGTGGTTTCCTTCTTCTGATTATGTTTTCAATTTTCAAGATTTGCATTTGTTTTTCTATTTTTATAAGGACTCTGGCAATATTGAGTCTTAGTTCTTCAATTTTTCTTTTATTCCTTTTCCCATTGGTATAATTTTTAGGTCAGAATATCCCAATTAATGACTTGGTCCTAAAAATACTTTGAAGACTGTGAGTGTCTGAGCTTTTACTGTATGTTCTACAATGAAATTAAATTTCTATTTATATTTGGAAAACTGTTGTAGATTTGGCTTTTTAAAGCAGAATTTAAAAGATCTATATCTTGTGCTGCTTTTACTTGCTTAGGATGCAAAACTTCCTGGAACTCTGAGAGCAGCACTTCATAAATGAAATTTACTATTATTGCTGGTTTTTCCACAGTAACAGCTATTGTTAGCATCAACTGAATTGCAGACTTAAAGCTTCCTGTCCAATATTATAATGTTCCAATCTTCTGTTTGGGCTCAAAGGTCTTATTGCTTAGCTTAAGCTAAAAAATTTTGATTGACTGGTTGACTGAAGCTGGTTCAGCTTTTTGTAGTGGGAAAAACATATTTTACAAGAATCTGTATACAAACAAAACAGCATCATTTACAAAACAGGATGTATTTTAAAACACTCATTTTCATTAGAACACAAAAAAAATTGGAAGAAGTTGAAATATGAAGGTTAGAAGTTTTGCTGCTGTAAATATTGTGTTTCATTCCTTTAAATGAGGCTTTGCCTGTTCATAAATATTCGTACTCAAATGTCTCCTGCTGGTATGTCTCAATAAGGAGTTATCATCCACAATGTGCTGATCTTAGTGATGGGTGGGAGACAGTACATATGTGTAATTGTGAACTTAAGCCATCTTTTTCATAACTTAAGTAATTAAATTAAGTTTTTGAGAAGTTTGCTGGATGATTCATTGCAACTAAAGCATAACTTCAAACTGGAAGTTTTAAAATGGTACCTTGTTCTCATTTCATTATTACTTAATATTAGAGAGCACAAAATTCAAAGGTTTCATTGTATAGAATATGAATTCTATGCAAAACTATTTAGTGCATTAATACCTAATCTTAAAATGAATAGATTATTTCTTAATGAAGTAGAATTATTATTTTATGGTTGAGATTATTTGGCAGACTGTGTTAACTTTGTGAGTCCTGTGTTATTTACTGTGTTCCAATGAGTCCTATTCCATAAAATCTCAGAGCAGGTGGAAAAACTTTTCAGGGAGAAATCAGTTAACTGCCTATATTTAGTGTAGAAGCTCTGGTGTAACACAGGAAAGATTTTCCTTCGTGGTAAAATAATTATTTAAAAATAGTCCAGTTCACTTAAAATCATTTGATAGGTTCTTCTACTAAAAAAAAAAAAAAAAAAAAAAAAAAAAAAAAAAAAAAAAAAAAAAAAGAAAAANATGAATCCAGTTTTTTAAAAAAGAAAAAAAAAAAAAAAAAAAAAAAAAAAAAAAAAAAAGAGTAGGAAAGAGTAGATTAATAAAACTTGGAAAAAAGTGATACAGATCCTATTTCTTTCTCTTCCTGCCTGGTTAGGGCATTCATCTTGGTTGATGGAGGCACAAAATCAATTTCTCCCCTGCTTGAAAGGTATTAATCCCATATTGTAACAAGGACTCCTTCTTACAACACTATGATGTATATTGGGGTGGTTACACTCAGTGTCTCCCCTTGGCTGTGACCCTGTAAGTATTGGATATGCATCAAGAAAACCGACTCTAGGAGCTGATAGCTTTAACACTATTTCATTCATTCCCCCAAGTATGACAGACTTTGTCTTCTGAAACCAGTGGCCTGTATTAACTGCAGGTACTGAACAAATGCTTTTAAGTATCTTTCAGACAGATGTTTGGATTTGAGACATGAAAATCTTATTCAGAACAAGAATTTCAATTAAATATGCCCCACTACTAAGTTGATGTGCTGTTGTCTCTCTCAACAATTGAATATTTAAGTAGAAAAGCATCACTAGGTGAAACTGATACTAGCTGACCCCACAGTTTTGTATTATAAGGTACTTAGCATACTCTGGAGGTGCAGAAAATCTGGTGAGTCAGAGGGTAACTTGGGTCAGAGGGGAATTTGGGTCAGGCACCATGGGGTGTAGGCACATAGGGATATACAGAACACAGGGTCTGGAATACATGAGAGAGTGGCTGTTGTCAGCATCACCAGATGCATCCTTCAGTTCTGTGAATGGTCTTTAATCAGGTTTTTTGTATTTTTTCCCCCCCAGGTATTTTCAACATAGAAATAAAGTTTATGGTTTCCTATCACAAAAATATTTCATCCTGTCTACAGTTACTTTCTTTTGCTTTTGACATTCTATGTATATCAATATATCTCATTTTGCATACATGCAATATATATATATGCATATATATTTACGTAAGCATCTATATGTATAAACTCAGATTAATTTTCTCATTTTTAAGACCATGATACAGGGCATTTGCTTTTTCTGCCTGCTGTGCCTGATACATTTAAGTAACAAAAGCTTGGATTAGGGGTAAGTCCCTGAATGAAAAGGGAATTTCTTAGTCATTTGTCCCTTTCCCTGTCCTGGCACAATGCAGGTGCTGGCTGAATTTGCTGGGAAGGGAAGCTTGCCCAGGTCAGGATGTGTCTCACAGGGGAGAGTGGGCATTGTAAACACTGAGAAATTATGAGACAAGTAAAGGGTGGCTCAAAGGCAACTCTGAGACATGATGGGGGCAAAAAGTGAAGTTCCTGGAAACAGATAACATGGTGTGGAGCTGCATGGGGGTTGGATGGCCACAGAGCAGGAAATCCCTGAAGGGCCTCCAAGCTGAGGGGAAACCTAGAAGAGGCCACCCTTTAGGGTGCATGTTTGGGATGCCCTTCATTCTGTCTCTCTTAAGTACTCACAAATTGTTCTGGTTTAGAAGATGTTTTTAACACTGTTTGTTTTTACTCAAGTAAGGGCAGGATTCTGCTCTTAAAAGTCCTGGTAGCTTCTTGGAGGTGGTAGGCTGCACGTTAGGTCCATTAAAAACAGTGGCAAGATAATGTGTCATTGTAGGGGAAGAAGAAAGTGCTTATTATCTGCTGCATCCCAGTTTTATTAGTCTCAAGGCTATATTAAAGAGCACACCAGGAACCATGCACAATCCCAAGTCCTTTACTTTTTCTGAAGAGAAGGAGCATGGTGGGCTCAAAGGCTGCTAGAAGAGTGCAGTGATAAGCGCTTTGGGATGACTCTGTCAGAGTGGAAGCTGGCTAAGCAACATTAAAAGGTCTAAATAATACAGGTGCATCAGCAATCAGCCCTCTTTATCCTGAATGCTTGATACCTTTGAGGAATCAACAGAACATGCTGTGTTTGGCAAAAACTCTGTTAGTTGTTTCAGTCAACTTTTGCCAGTCTTCCAGCAGGAAGCCCTTTAAGGGAAGGAAAGCTTAAGCCTCCTACATAAAGTCAAATTTGTACCCAAGTGTCATCAGGCCTTTGTCTGGGCAGTATTACTGCAGAATGTCTGTTGAAGGTCACACATTGGAGTGGGTGCTCTCAGTGACACCCAGCAAAGAAGGGGTCCTAAAAGAAGTCTTTTAGGCTGATTACCAGACCAATAACTTCCCCAAATATTTTCTGCTAATGAAGACTCCAAATTATCACATCTGCTTGGTATTTTTTTCCAATGTATTCTGTGGATAGCACCAGTGTTTTCAGAAATGGAGAAATAGAGGAGGAGCAGAAATCCAGGTGCTTTTACACAAGGCAGGTGATACAGGGCCCTGAGGAAGAGAAAGAGAGAGCTGTGTCATGGGAAAGAGGAGAAAGGTTGTCTAACTCCTCACTTAAACTAAATCACAAAAGAGAGATCACGAGGATACAGAATGAACATTATCAGTTCTCACAGATCTACAAAGGCATGTAAGCTTCTGGGGAAAAGGGTCTCTGAATTGTTACTTTAAATATCAATCAGCAGTATATTCAGAACCTGTGATCAAAGTCAGTCCCCAAGGGTTGGTAAGCATCTGTCTGACACATCATCCAAAGTGTTTTAATTACAAATCAGAAATCTTGTTCCTCCTGAGGGATAATGGAGGAGACTAGATGCAGGTTGCATGTGGAAATTAATCTGGAAAGTCAACAGGGATCCTTGGAGATGGGTAATGGAATCCTGGTCCTTGGCTTTAGGAGGAAAGGCTGGTGAAAATTCAAGTCCCAATACCCTTCAGGTTGTGCTTAGACTGCAGGGCTCCCCCATCCCTTCCCTCCTGGGAGATGCTGCCTCAGCAGGGCTGGGGTTCATAGCCTAGTAGCTGTGCAGGATGAGCAAAGAGCTGGAGTCCCAGGGCATGCAAGGGAAAGCCTTCTCCAGTTGTGTGCCCATCTGTGGCGCTCAGACACTCGGTCTCGATATGTAGGAGGATCGGACTGCAGAAGGAATGAGGCAGGCAGCAGCAGTTGAAGGGTAAGTTAATACTTTATTTTACAATCTTTTTTTATATATTTTTTTTAAGTTCTTTTTCAACAATCCAACTCTATATTTTATATACAGTTTTTACAAAGGTAAGAGATTGGTCATTTAGGTCACCACTTCTTCAACTTGGATGGTGAATACCACCATCAATCAATTCTCCTCTCAGAGGACAAATATGAAAAACAATCTAAAAATATACATGGTTTATGTTGAGCTGCGTGAGAAAGCTTGGACTGCAAGGTCCAAACATTCACGAGCAAGAAAAGTGAGGACAACACCCATCCTCAGCATAACACTGAGGCACCACACTGGTGTTTCCTGCTCCCAGCCTGCAGAGCTGCCTGCAGCTGTGAATCTGCTAGTGGGTCACCAACAGGAGAAGGTGTATTACCATTTAATCAGTGATATGTGAATAGAAATCCAATGAAATATCAATCTTCACAAACATTTCTTTCTCATACACACTGCCAACTGTTCCAACAGCTGCAGAAAAAGACTTTTCCAAGCTTCTGTAACTATCTAATGTATCAGCCTTCTGTAGTTGTTTTGCACTGATTCAGTGGTAGTGTTCATGTATAAATATACTTATATTTATAAAAGATTATATGGTCCAGAAGACTAACTTTACTTTAAAAAATATTAGCAGAGAAAAATGAGAAATACCGTATCGGTTATCATAATAATATTATGTATCTTTATATTCAAATAAAGATTCCAAGTTTGTTGGTGGGTGAAAAATTACAAGGCGAAAGGAAACTGACTGTTAATGGTACAATGGATGGGATAATGGGCACCAAAGAGGGTTCTTGATCTGGCAGGTGATTGAAAGCCATGAGCAATATTTCTACAATATCTGAGAGAGAAGTGGATGTGTTCCTTTCACTTCTTATGTTTGCTTATTCCATTTGAACAGATGCTGTTGTCACTTGGCAAAGTACCCCTTCATAAGGTTAATTCCAAAACATTAGGATTGCTCCTCTTGATTTATGCTCTTATTGTTTTCTACATAAAAAAGCTATGGCCTCTTCCTTCCAGTTAATATGCCACTAGCTTAATTAATTTTGAAAGTGGAAGAGAGTACAGGAGACAGCTGATATTAATGAGCTACACTAACATTAGGAACTGACTGGAACTATTTATTAAAAATAAGAGTAGGGTTTTTTATATGCTTTGGAATAACTGCAATAAGTAAATCCGGACTAAAACCAAAATTTTATGTTATGTGCCTATCTGCATATAGCTACTGTAACCCAGGAAAATAATCCGCCCTGAACCTGAGTTATGTGTTTAATTCCATACTTTAAAAAAATTAATAAAACCAAAACTCTTGCCCACAAATGACTTGTCCATTTTGAAAACTGACATGTGACTAATAGCTAAGAGAGACATTTTAGTTAAATTTCTGCAGTTTGATGGATCTACACTTCAGGAATTGCTTTGACTGTGGATAAGTCTATTTCCTCCTCTATTTTTATACTACTAGTCCTCAAGTGTCCCAGTTAAGTGGCCATTGTGCTAGATACCATATATTCATACATATTCAAAGCATGTACATTTTGTATCAACAACAGCAAAATGTTGTTAAGATGAGAAGAAAATAATGTCCCAACACCAAAGATATTTATGAATCTAAAGGACAGCTAATGGTAGGGGCAACAAATTCACAGTATTCCAACTCACTTGAAAGGAAGCAACTCTGACGCCTCCAAAATAAGGAAACTGGGGCAACCACTATGATCGCACATCTTAATAGATGTCTAAATCTATCCTGATTATGATACGTATTTGTTTCTGTCTTAATAGTCTGTGAGTTGGAATGATAGCCTACTGTCTTGTTAACTTCCATTTTGAGCTGCTGTTGTTTTTTATGAATTTATTCCTTGCATTTCCTTATGACTTTCTTCACTGTTCTACTCCATTCAGGATTAAAAGGTGGTGTTGTTTTTTTTTTTTTAACTTTGGTTATAAATATTTCCCTCAAGTTTCTTAGTTTTGGCCCAAAGTGATACTTTTCTTCTTCCTCTTTATTACCCTCAGATAGATACTATGTTAGCTTGGGCTTATTTCTTCCAAAAACAGGTAAACCTTGTTTATCAAGTGCCAGGAAACATTTATTCAAACTGACCATGAACAGGCTTTCAAGTGTTTTCAAAGAATGTAGGAAAGGGACTCACTTCATCATTATCCTGGACACAGTAGAAAAAGGAGAGATCAACATAATCCAGTTTGTTTCACTGCTGTGATTCCAGAGCATTTGCAGTGTAAACAAGAGCAGTGTCTGACCAAGTCTGTCTACCTAAGGACACATTCACACCTGCAGTTACAGTACAGTGCTAACAGCTGATGAAAGAGCCCCTTTTGCTCTTGGGCACAACATTTTCACAAACATGGACAAGAAGAAGGTTGTGTATGGAGAAAGGAAGATGCAGATGCTAACAAATGCCTTTTGCATGGGTGAAATTTTTTATCATTTTAACTTTTATACAGCAAAAGGAAAGAGATCCAAGTTCCAGGGTGGAGGCCAGGAAGAGAGACCCAACTACTCAGTCCTGACACTGTAGAGGGATCTTTAACCTTGCTTGGAAGGGTGAATAAATCTCAGCGGATATAAATGAATCAAAGGTCACTTAGAGTTAATGCAGAAATACCCTTTCTCTAATGCTACATACATAGTGTTTTGATAGTTAAAACACGTATTAGGTATTATGAAGTTAGATTTTACATAGAAAAATCATACCCTTCTCTGTAACTCTAGAAATATGAATATTTTTTCTATTGGTACTCAGTTCCCTTAGTGTGTGCATTTACACAGGATTAATTGTAGAGTGAATATCATCTTTTTCACACTGTTCTTAGTGATTAGTATATTTAGCATGTAATCAAATATTCAAATGTGTATTCATGTGAAGTGGTATTCCAGACCTTAGGATATATTGATATTTATTCCAACTGAATGCCTCTTCATTTTGAAGAGGTGATAAAATGTTTTGCTCTTTAAATTAACAGCTAAGTAGGACTGATGTGTATCCAGATCCCATGAGCAAGGTAAGTGAAATTTTCCTTTCTATAGAAGATGGTAACTGTTATTACAAGCAGTGACTATTATGAAACAAAAGTACGCTTGCCATGACTTCGGAAAAGAAGGCATCAGGGAAAGATCTTCAGCTGACAGCATGAAAATCAATTTACATGTAGATTTTAAAGCCTCCAACTAGGTTATAAACAGAATTAAGCTGTTGCAGCACAGCTTCAAAAAGCTCATGAGTGAAGTGCTTATCCACTGAGAGAAAAGGTAATATACTTACACCATAACAAAAATGAGATAATAAAAGTGAGTGATCAAAACATGGGTTTCTGTCTGCTGTAAATATAGACTTGCATAGTAAAGCCAAAGAAAGTCTGGATTGACTCAGGCACAATATATGCAAAAGAGAAGAACAACTTTTACTTAGCAAATGAAATAGCAACAACCAAAATTACAGTTGGAGGCCAGCAGTTATTTGCTGTGTTATGCAAGTCATTCAGATATCTCCTTTTCCAAGCAGAAAAAAATTATGTTCATTTGATGACTGATGGCCTCGAGGTGACTTCCAGTTAAGAAAGGAAGAAGAAATTAATTACAGATTATATAATCCCTGAGCACGCTAGGAGTCCTCACCATGACATTTCTCTCCTGGTTTTTTGTCATCCAACCAGAAAATAAGGCTAAGAAATAATAGTAGAGGTACTTAATCTTCTTTTGGTGCTGGGCCAACACCTTTGCCTTGGGCCTGAAAAAGGAACTGAGAAAAAAAGAAAGAAAATCTAGTATTGTTTGTTACTTGGAAAATACTGACTGTCTTTAACACTCACAACTAAAAATTACCACATAGTTACAATTTTAACATCTGCAAAAAGATATAATTACCAAGATGTATTTTTTAAATTTCAGCAGATCAGAAACACAACATTCCAAGTGCTAAATTAAGCTTGTAGGCTATGATGAGAGATTTCTACTTACCCTTGCATATACTGTGACATATGATACCTGAACTAAGGTAATCAGGTCGTCTAAAAGAAGTGGTCTTGCTGTGGGGAAAAAAGTAACATATGAAATGTATTTTAAAACTCTGGTTGCCAGTATCTCTGAAATGGAAATAACGCTAGTAAAAAGAAGCAGTCAAAATATATGAGAAATAATTTTTGTATAAATAATGTTGTTACATTACTTATCATTAATATGTTAACATTACCATTACCATCTAAAAATGGGACTATTTCTGCACCAAATTGTATTTTCTGATATAAATCTAGACTATTCCCAAGCCAGTTATAATAGAGCCAGCCCATGCTATTTAGTCGTCTCTATTGCAGTTCCAATTTTGTTAACAAATGAATGCAGTGCATTCTTTAGGAGGGAAAAAAAAGGAAGACAAAAAAGATATAAACTTCTGGAATGTAAGAAAGCATCAATATGACCTTTATTTTACAGTCCTAGTCAACGACTCTTGTGATTTTTGGAATTCTAATGTTTGGCAGAGATCATTTTTGTAAAGATTTCTATTGATGGTGAGATTGTAAATTACTGTAAGTAAGAATTCAATATTGCTACATACAAGATGGTGCATAGTTATGAGAGTATCACCTGCACATAGCATTTTATAGTTTTAATTCCTTTTAGTTTCAAACATACCTACTAATTTCAATACATTTTGGAGTTATGCTGAATTTTAATATGTCATTAAATTAATAATTTCTGTCTGTTCTAATATAATTTTGTATGACAGGACCTGGAAAAAGTTAGTCTTAGCACCTTGAATGGTGACTGTAGAACTGATATATCATTCACAGCACCATCAATGCAAATCCTCAGGAATGTGGAACAAGAATCATTTTCCATCAAAATAGTTTGGGTTTTTTTCTGAAACTCAAGACATTCACCAAGCAGAAATGATCTGAATATTGTCTGGCTTCATTTTAAAGGTCATAAAATACATTTATCATCCCTAATATCTTTTATGTTTCTGTAATTAAATTATATTGTTCATGTGTTTTTCAGACAGTCCTTGTATGAGACCCGGGGAGGTATAATTTATAAGGGCAGAATGACAAGATTATTGGAATGAATGCTGTGTGAACTCTACAGCTTAAGGGTCAGTGAATAAAATTTTCCATCAATGATATTTATAATTATTACAGATTTGCTACTTTAGGAAAGAGTGAACTACTGAAGTATGTTTCAATTTTGGCTCAGCCCTTAGTCAAATATATTGACTGGAGTAAGTAGGAGCGCAATGGTTATGTCTCCTCAGCTGAATACACTGGGCATAGCCAGAAAGTGGAGTTTTCAGAATCTCTGTCATGGCACCCCTTGTTCCCTGTTCTGGTCCAAACTGCAGCAGCCCAGGGAAAAAAAGCAACTTTTACCAAATGGTATGTGTTGCACTAGGGACTGAGTGGCCAGTCCTAGTTCCAATCCCTTCCATATCCCCTCTTCCATGAGCCCCTGAAAGAGAGAAACAGTAACCTGCCTTTGTTTTTGTTGTACATTTCATAGAAGGTCCTAAGAGGATTATGTTGGTGAGGAAGTCCCAAAATATTATATAGAAAATGTTCTTACATCCTTAAATCAATTGGCAAAGTCTACATCAAGAAACTAACAGTATTCTGGTTCTGTTTAATGGTTCCCTTTCTGACACACATGAAGGAACATCTGAAGCACAGGATTTTGATTTTACACTATCCAAATTTGAGTGATGTGAGGTAAAATTGAAAACTCTGCAATAGTCTAGCCAGCACACCTGAATGGCACTACTGGAGTTCTGAGTTTATTTATGAATAGGTTGAAGACTCCTGCATAGAGAATTTTGCAATTTTATCAGTCACATGGTTAGAACTCTTTTCCAAAGTTCCTCTTCTCTTGTTAAAATATATTTGTTCTTTCCAATCTTATTATGAATTTATATGTGAATTTTCTCTCCCTGTATTTGTATTTTGTATGTACTTGCTGAGAACCACGCAATGCCTTTTCAAGCTCTATATTTTGCTTAGTTCTCTCTTCGGCATTTCAATAGTCCTCAGCAGCTGTTCTGGAAAAATGAATCTTTCTTGAATGTAGGTGACCAGCTTTATATATGGTATTCCAGATAGAGCTTCAGCAGGTATTTGTAGAACAACTGTAATGTTTAGTAATATCTAGTAGAATTATCTTACTATTTATAGTCTTTACATCTTCTTCATGGTGTATTAGCTTGATACGTATTAGTCATCCCGTAAATTGGTATAATTTCTATCTTGTTCAATGAAGAACTACAGCAGTCACCACACCTCAGAATACCCAGACTGCATTAATAGACTTTGTTTTCCAGTGCCTATTTGGACAAAAAAAATCTGAAGTGAGAAATGTACTGGTAGGATATATTTCTCTAGAAACAAAATATCAAAAGAGTATGTATAACAGAAAACAGACCTTTTTCTTTTCCTCTCTTGGGCCGTGAGGCAAAATTTGTGGAGAGAGACTCTAAGAACATTGTCTTAATCAATATTATCAGCATCACAACACAAAATAAGTAAGAGCAATGCAGGCATAACAAAGTGAACATTTTTTTGTAAAAGAAAGGAATAAACACCTTTAACTGGTGTCCCTGTTAAATGTACATCCTTTCTGAAAAGAATAATTATACTATTTTGGATGGAAGATACACATTAGAGCTATAGAAAACTACTGCCTATTTTGCTGTCAAAAGTTGTAGTTTTCCAAGACCACCATGCCTCTATGGAAGTATTCCAATTTCTGACCAACTCAATTATAGATACAGACTTCGGCAGCTGAGGAGTCTGAACTTTCCACATACTAAGCAACAATGTTCTCCAAAGATTTTAATGCAAGATTTTTATCTTGCAGGGTCAGATCCTAAAGAAGCTATATATCTCTTGTAATATGTACAGAATAAAATTTCGGTGCTGAATTAGTCTCTGGACCGACAGAAATGAGTGAAGAGGCTCTGTCAAAGTGAGGATATGAGATGGACACTGTCTTATGAAACCATGATCCAGATGAACAGTCAGTCCCGCACTATTACATGTATGGCTTGAGGGGTCAACATCCCTTAGTCTGATAAAACAGATAGGTACAAAATCCACAATTTCACCAGGCAAGACAGATTGTGCAAGAACTAAAACTGCAGTCTTCTTGGAAATTTCTCTTACACACTATGGAAGAATAAAAAAGCTATCCTGAAAGAAAAGTGAAAACTGCATACAAAATATTTCCTCCAAGTAATACTAGTCACAATTTTTTGTTATTTGCATTAAATTTAAAAAAAAAAAAAAAAAGTAAGATCCAGTTATGTGCATCTGACAAATGAAACTGTAATTAACACTTTAAGAAAGCAAACTAATAAGAATCACTAATGGTAAGGAGATGGTGCCATCTTTGAAAATATTTCAATGTAATTCTTACCTTTGATTATTCAAATGCTTCCAAGACATTCTATAAACCAAGCAAGCAGTTGTTTTCTGGGTTGGTAGATAAACACAGTATCATCTCTAACATTGTATGACATGTGCTACCTTTTAAATAATGATTTCTGTAAAAGTAAAATTTTCATAATTACACTGCAATTTAGTAGAATCTTATCTCATGAGTATTCTTGTTTGGTCAGATTATAAACCATTTATTAGCATTCATGGTCAGTAATTCACATGTTTCATCCCACCTAAAGATTTCAGATCTGCAGCACTGTATCAGTTTTGCTGCGAGTGCAATATGGAAGTAATCTATAAAAGTACTGACATAAAAATCTGATTTAGAATGGTGTGGCTGAATGTTCTGAACAATTTAGAGTCTGAGATAATGCACTCTAAGTCCAAGGTGGTATTTCTGGCAGCTGCATTGAGTACTTTTTGTAGGATGTGTGTACAGCCCAGACTCTTGAATCACTACTGCATGCTACCCAGAAAGATCATAGTTGTGCTGAGTGAGCATAGTCTATACACAAAGGCAAGTCAATTCATTCTACAACTTTGTAGTCAGATCAATATAAACACTGATATATCTCCACCACATTCTCAACACTTTGGTGTGATGAAAACAGTCTCCTAAAATCCTATAAAAAGGAAACTCCTCTCAATGGGATGAATCAAGCTCAAAAGTGATAAATTTTCAATTTTCTTACATTTTTTAACTGTTTATTCAGCACCCGTTTAATATTAAATGAAGTAAAATAATTCAAGAAATGAAAATCTTCCTTTTTTATACTTCTCACCAAACACAGGCTGTTACCTAACAAAGTGGATTATCATTGCTAAGCAGTGCATAACAACTGATGAAAATGATCAGATTACAGAGCTTAACAATGCATAGTGAAGGATGTTTCATTTTATTTTAGAATGCCTTTTATGATAGCATGTTCTGGCAGATCATGTTGATTAAACAACTGATAATGCCATGTAGTAAAACACTGAGATTCTTGGTACTTTATGTGGAATTAGCACTAAAAACTAGACTTCTCCTTTCTGAACATAATCTTATTGAAAAAACATCAGAGTGCCATTGTTATTTTTTCTCTGCTATAACTACACACTATGCTGTACCTAACTTTACAGAGAGAAAAAACAAAGTGAAGCCTAGTCTCTAGCTTTCTGACCATGGAGATCTTTTTAATCTATTGTTTAAAATTCTGATGTCATGTATGAGTTCACTATACGGAAAAATGCTTTTATGTTGCTTCAGTTCATTACTCTGTACTGATCTTATCACAAGAATGTTATTAACTCTTTTTTTTATAATTAATATTGATTGTGTGGTAGTCTGTGAGCAAGTAAAATGGCCTTCAGTTCCAGTCTGTAGAAAACCTACTCAGAAATTTAATAGATGTTTCTTTTCACATCTTTTAGCCCGCTTAATGGTGCGTCTCTCTTGCCCAAAGAACTTTATTGTAGTTAGAAGGTGATGAGTAAAGTAGGCAACTAGTTTAACCATTGTCCATCCACAATTTTAATGCTTCCAGCATTTTTAATACTTGCAGCTGAATCTTTCCAAATGCTTTCCCAAAAAGAAGACACAACTTGAGAAAATTAAAAAGAATGTGCATGTATCTCTTGAAAGCCCAAAAGACCATTTTACATTTGTTGTTTGATTATTTGTATTTGTTCCTTTCAGTGTTCTGTCAAATCTGCCATGGTCTAATAATGAGAACCAAATCACTATTCTTCTTGCTTTTCAGGAATACCTCAATAAGGCCATCTTTGAAAATAAAAGTAAAAAACTGTTCGGCTCAAAATAGAGAAGACTGAAATAAAATACCTTTTTCAAAGATTCCTGAATTTTAGTAGAATTAATCTCTGACTCCTAACTTTACATCTCAACTCCACCATGACATTGTTGAAAAGTGTATAACTCATCATACAAAATAAAAATCTGAAGAAAGTAAATTGATAAATGAGATTATTTTACATTAAGACAGAAAAAAAGATGAGAAAATGTTAAAAAAGTAACAAAAAATGCAGATAAAATATTATGAAGCAAGGCATAAAATTATTAGTACTAAAGAAATGCTTCATTTTGTCCTTTAAATGTTTTTTATTTTTTAAGCAGAAAATCATCCCACTACAAATATTTTAAAACCAAGGCATGCATCTAATGGGTTCATAAAAAGAGATTGGGAATCTGATAAAGACCAAAACCCAAACCTTGGGAAATGGAGAATGAGAAGGTCCTAAAATGATGTCTGTCTTGGTAAGCATAGATTTGAAACGCAGTCCTAGAAGACTGTGTCACTTCATTTAAATGTCAGAGGATGGTAGTCACCTGTTAAGCTGATCAAACATTTTCCCTAGGAAAAAACCTTACATTATATTTCCATAGAAAATAGACATCCAATGAAAAAGAATACTAATTAATAGAAAATACATTTTAACATTTGTGTTTACCACAGATGAAGATTTCCTCACAGGAACAGCATATCTTTACAAATTTATTTATTTGAACATATTTATTGAAGAAATGTAGTGGGTATCCTGCAGGTTTGGAGTGACATTCATACCTCTATCACTGGAACATGTCTGCAGTTTACCATGTATAAACATGACTAAGATGCTTTCTTCCTTTGACATCACGGTTGTTCCACACAAATAGTGATCAACTAATGCCAAGGGCTACATTATCATCTAGCCAGGCAGAAAATTATCCTGATAAAAAGCAGAATAGATAGCAGAGGTAGAGAAAAAATAATACAGCAGCATATGGTAGACCAACCCTTATAGGGTTTTTTTAGAGTAGGTAACAGTGATAGATAGGCACTGGAACACCTGACTGGCCAAGTTCCCTAGGGGCACACTGCAAATAGCTGACCTAATTGCAGGTGCTGGGATTGCTGTTAAAGTCAGCAATTGCCAGCAGTTTCCAGAGTACCTAAAGAATTTTGTTAATTCCTGATTGTGGTAGAGTGGATTCAAATATTGTCATAAGCAGAAATTATTTATGTTCCCTTTACTTATACTAGGAGCATGCTATTCTCCTTTACTCTGCCAGCAAATTGACTAATTTCCCAACAGAAATATTCACGTGTGGTAGGAAAGAAAAAAAAGGAGCTGCCTCTCAGCTGGTGTCATGTGATAGCAAAAAGCCTGCAAGCATAGAGGCACAACAGAAGACAGATGACCCTCCAACTCTTTCTGTTTCGCTCATGGTCTTCCAAAGCACATAAAAAGTACTGAACTGAAAGCCTCAGGTAAGGAGCATCATGCTTTTATGAAAATCAGTTCCATATCAAATAGGGGAAATGAATGTTCTTTCTCAAGAAATGTAATTTTCTACATTCACCCTTAGATTTTATGGCTAGAGGGGGTCACTGAGAACATTCATTCTGCATTAGGGAATACCAGAGAATACTGGGGAGTTGTTATCTCAAACCCATTGTCTGGATCAGTTAACACAATTTAGAAAAATAGCAAATTGTCTTGATTTAAATTCTGCATGGAGTTGACACATCCTCTATAGAAAAAGCTTTTCAGAGAGTACTTACTCTTACTCTTAAAATACATGTCTTATTTCTGGTCTTGGTTAGGTTGGTTCTTGATATATCCACCTGTAATATGAACAGACAGCAATCAGCCAGATCCTCTTCCAAGCTCTTCATACTCCAATATCCCTGTCTTGGAAAGGAACACTTCTGTTAAATAGATTTGCTAATAAACAACTGATTTGTGATTGTATCCTTTGGAAATTCTACCCTTTGGAAAAACATATCTAATACCATCTGCAAAAATAAGAGAAAAATAACAGAAATGATACGTGGCGGTTCAGAGATTGGAATATTCCTACAGGATGTAGAAGAGATTTTTTCTTTTAATGAATGTCAAACATTCCTCCTGATATTGGTTAATCCTAAATAGTGTAAGAACATGATGCTTGTGATGGACACACTTTTGTCCTAGACATTTGAAGACAATTGTGAGACTAAGTAGGAATGAACGGTGTTTTGATAATAAGATGGTGAATCTACTCGGAAGCTGCCCCTTATCCTAAGGAAAGAAGAATTGGCAGGCTATGGTTGGAGTATCAGAGATGAAATGTTTTTCCATTTCTTACTTTCCTATTTTTCACCTTATGTTGTAGCTGTTTCTGTAGCTGCTTGTCTTGCTATCTCCATATTTGCCCTCTGAATCCCAATACAGAGGAATGCCTCAGGTTACCTCTGTGTATTGACATGGTTGCATGAACACTCATGAGTACTGCAAACTGTGAGACTGAAGTGGAGACTTGTCCCTTTAAAACATTAGTCTACCTAGGGAAAACACTTGAAAATATATTAAATGAAATATGATGAAGTGGGAGTTCCTAAAAGCTGGCCTTCATAGTGTAGCTTTTTTTCTTTCATGCAGAGGTATGAAAGCATTAATGCTGAAGTCCATGAGCCCAAAGTAATCCAGTGTGGATTACTTGTGCAGAGAGAACTGAAACAAAGAAGTTCTAAAGGAACAACCAAATTTGCAGAAGAAAAATGCACTGTGTTCTTTCATTATTTGCATTTGAATTAATAAAACCATTCTCAAGATGAGTGGCTGTAGTGGTTAAAAAGTATGGGAGCTTCAACTGCTTGAGTTTAGTACAATGTAGAACTTAAGAAGCATGGAAATACGAAAATTCGTCAGCTAACAACAGTGTTTTTATCCCACTATCTGCATATTCAGGCATCCTCGGAGAACAAGTTTATCCTGAGAAGTAGAAGATAAAGCTATGAATCAGCTGCTAATTTTTTTAGCCAATGAAAATATTGACTGAGCCATCACTCTTGGATTTTATACTCCAAAAATACTTGCATTTCACATCAACTCCTATTAAGTAAAAAGCTTATTGAACTCAGAGCTAAACAAAGGAATCTGCTCAGCATACATATCTTCAGAATTTATAGGCTCACAGCTGGATTAGTAAAATACCATTATTTGTTTCATCATCATCTTATGCCATGGAAAAAGTTATTTTTTAATTCATATTTTTCCATTTCCTTCAGTCTCAAATAGAATATTTCTCTGTCAGTTGTTTAAGCTGTTATGAAGTTATTTACAGGCTTTTACTAAGTAACACTATAGATGTCAGTGCCTATATCAACCCAATTATTTCCAAGTGAAATGGCTTTTTCTGTCTAAATCAGGGTGCCTATCTACCCTAATTTAGGACTTTTTTAGTTTTTAAATACTGATATAAAAGTGAGCACTGAATTCTTGCACTGCCTCACTGATATGCTGAACGCTGAAATTAGCACCAGTCTTCCCATCAAGAACTGTAAATCTACTATCACGTGTGGTATTTGGAAAGTTGATTGCTGGCTCAAGTGCCTTATCATAAAACAGTTTTCAATTCAGTATACTGACATTTTAATTTGTCTGTTCTCTGCTGCTCAGAATTAAGGAAAGGGCATCATTCCAAGCTATTTCTCCAATATCATTAGGAAGCAACATGTCTTTTGACCTCTGAATTAAACTGCAAATCTTTTTATATACACAGTATTTTGCAGTGCTGAGTTACTCCTTACATTAAATCTCCAGCTGGTTTACTTTCCCACTGAGAAAATGCAACCACTTGTTCAGCAAAAAGGAGATTACCATGAAATAAATTACTGTTTTTTCAAGGAAATTAGAGGTTTATGGAACACCTTGATTCAATGTAGAGCTTCATTGCTATTCTAGAGCCCCTAGTTGGCTCAGCACAAAACATCTTAATTTATTTTTATTTATATACATAACAAGGAATATCAAGGTCAAAGTTTCTTTCAGGAATTAAATTATGTGAAATTGCTTGGAGTTTATTTACTTCTCACAGTCATGTTGAACGTAGGCTATTAAGCCTACCATATGCGCAACCATTAAGCATCTGACCAAAGACTTTTCAAAATGTCTTCATTTCTATTAACTTTGGACTTAGAACAGACGTGTATTTTTTACCAGTGTGCTCAAGGACACATAGATAATAATCAAATGGGTGTATTTCATAATCATGATGGAGCGAATAATTCACAAAAAAAAAGGGCGTGGGAAAAGCTTGGACAGGGAAAAAAAAAGGGGGTGTCTCACTGGATCTTTCAACTCAAAAGAATTTTTTTATCCTTACAGAAAAATTCTATGAAACCTTAATGGTAACATTGAATAATGACTTGGTCTCATTCAAATCAGAGTTAATGCAAAAGTTGCAGTTATTTTTCAAGGAGGTAGGAAAAAATACATATATTATTTCTCTAAGTAACTTGTGGACAGAGTAATAGCAGCCATTAACTGTTTTCTTCCTACGAGTTTGAGATAGACTGGTAGTTGGGTCATTCATTGTCTCTCTATTGTCTCTCCATTAGGGAGAGCTCCATTCCTTTTCTCTGCCTTTTATCATTCAGGAGCTATATAGTGTCAAGCTGCTGGAAGCTTATTTAACCTCTCATGGCCGCTTGTAAACCAGTCAAACTAACCTTCTTTAATATCTAAACGTTGGTCCAATAGCAAAAGCAGTGATAGGGAACAGGATCTGTCCCAGATTTTATACACAGAAATTAAGAAAAAAGAGGTATTTGTTAGGTTACGTACATGGGGCTGTAGTCCCATAAACAAGCTCCAGCACAGGAGACAAGGAAGTGGATTGCAGTGCCTGTTCTGTGGTTACCATTAGTGTGCGTTGCTAATCTATATTAAATGGAACTGCTTTCAGTTAAGGCAAGAAATGTAACAGAATAGCTGATGTCCAGTTTTAAATCTGATTCTCTCTATCCTATTTTCTGTTCTGCTGTGTACAGATTCTTTCCATCGTATACTCCAACTTAGTGTAATTTATGTGTGGTCCCAAGAGATTGCCCATAGCAGAACTCAATATGCATATTTTGTCATCTGTGTAGTTCTAAACTGTTCTAAAAAAAAAATTAAAAAAATCCATGCGTTTATAAAGAGCAACAGTCACTGTTAATGAAACCACAGATAAGAAGAAAAACAAAGGGATTTCTTAGATGGAGTGTAGAGCAAATTCAACCCTGAAAAAATTGACTGTGTTCAAAGGTTTGATGGAGACTCAACATCCATTGCAAAGTCTGGCAGAGACACTTGCAAGAATCTATGTCATCTCAGAGATACCAGAATCAAATGCAACTTCATTCTGGGTTTATGAAAGCAATGATAGCTGTGCCTTGGCCCCGCACTAAGGCAGTTATACAACTGTTGTTTTGTTTGAAAGGATACATGAACTGATTTTCCATTTTACTGTGTATTCACACATGTAAACTTTATCTGGTCTTGACCTGGTGGAATCCACATGCTGCTGTGCTGTGTCACACATTGTAACTGACTCTGATTTGCATTTTCTAATATGACTCCTGTATAGAAGTAATATGCACATCCAGGAACTTGTCTGCAGCCATAGGATGTTATGGGGGCTTTGGTTTTGTGGTTTTGATAACTTGACATTTAATCAATGTCTCTCTGCTGGGTCTTACCTGTAGGTATTACACAGTCAGTAAGGGGTTTTTCTTATGGATAATCTCCAAGTATCTTAATTTCAATCACTTAATAGACTTCAAGCAGGTGGTATTTAAGGTCTTAATTGTCCTCTGTGTGAGCAGACAGTCAATGCCTATTACCATGTAATGGTTCTTCCATGGAAGAGAAAGATGATCAAGGAATGGATCTGAACACCTTTAACTCTGAGGGTCCAATAAAAGTCTTCATATACAAAAGCAGGTATTGTGAAAGATTCATGTTCTCTCACCTACTGCACTCATACAAGTTGCTATGACTATATCTTACAGAGTGCATTGTTCTAGAACAAACCTACCACGGCAAAAAACATCTGTAACTCATCAGTATAAAGACATCAAGATAAAGAGAAAAGAAAAAAAGACCAACCTTTTCCTTCCTGGTAAGAATGGGGCACCCTGCAGAAGCCCTTTCTTCATCAGTCTGTGATAGGTTGACCCTGGCCAGTGACTATGCACCACACAGCCACTTGCTCACTCTCCCTCCTGTAACAGAGGGAAGAAAATATTACACAAAAAAGGTGATACAAAGGCATTCACTCACTGCCTCCCACAGTGTCACTGATGCCCAGCCAGTTTGCACGCAATGGCTACCTCCCCCAAAATACCCTCTTCTCAGATTTTGTTGTTGGGCATGGTTTATACATTCCTTTGGTCAGTCTGGGTGTGTCTTGGTTTTGCCTTCAAGTTCCTTGCCAACCTCCATCCTGATTAGTATGGGTGACAGAAAAAGCTCTGAGGCTAAGCAAACATTGTTTAGCAATAAACCAGAGAGTTAGACAACTGTTTTAATCACATATCCAAAACACAGTGTTACAGGGGCTGATATAAGAGAAACTTACTAATTACCAGCGAAACCCAGCACACAGTCTTATTCCTTTCTTTTTAAAAATATATTTCCCTTGTATTTCATCTCAGTGCACCCATTTTGTCATTTAGCCATGTTAGCAGGGCAACTTGAGCATCCTGAAAGGTTCCAGGGCCATTTACACCTTCTGCAGGTGTTCCATCTATATCTAGATAAGTGAGTGATATAGATCACTGCATCAAACTGTGGATCTCTAGTTAAGATGTATTATTTTCTCTATCAGTCTTGAAAATGCTGCTGGAGCTTACTTTAAATAAAGTGGACTTTAAAAACTAGCACTCCTCATGGAGTATACAAAAGGAAGTAATCTTCTAGAATCTGGGCAGCTAAAAGTATCTGAAAATATCATTTGTTAAGTCAAGTTTAGTTACATATTGGCCATTACTCAAGCCCAATAGCATTCCATTAATCTGAGGTATTGGATGTACATCTGAACCAGATATTACATTTAGCTTCCAGAAATCAATACAGAATCAGATATGCTGATGAGGTTCCGGAACTAATGTAATTAGGCTGCAGCATTCTCTGTGAAATGCTGTAATGACTAACTGTAGCATCTCCCATAATTTGCCTTTTACTATAGTCCATAACTGTTCAAGATCTGAGTCATTTGTAAAACTCTTCCAGATTGAGGTGTTTCTGTTATAGAAGTAATCACTTCCAAAAGCTATTAATTATCTAACTTCTCCATGTTAACCCCAAATGATATTTCTGGTCCTTTCATCAAATTTCTGAGGTTCCAGCAGCTTCTGAAATAAGCCACTTGCCATATATCTTCTATGTCCACCACTGTTAAAGGATGAAATATGATAAATCTGAGCCCTTCACTGTTTCCTCACTAGCAAATTCTTTTGCTAAAGATTCTGAGCCCATAATATCAGAAGACTTTGGACCAATTATTTATCATCTGCAGGGGAAAACAGCAATACCTGATGGCCCATTTCTCTATCAATAATAAGGATAACCTTATTAAAAGTTTGTTCTGTGTGCTGCTGCTGAGTGTAGATTATTTTCTAGTGAAAAGATAGAAAAAAATTGTACTTTCCATCCTAGTGTGTGTTGTACAACATTCTGATTTGTCATAGTCCCTTGCTTCTTCCAGGATTCTTGTAGATGAGTCAGCAATCCCTGCAGGTTGTTCTCCAAAGAGTACCATAAAGAGTGGCAACCCTATAAAACCTTCCAAATTTTGAAGATTTTACTGATTCTGGCATCTACCAATTATTTGCTTTTGAAATGCTTTTTTATTTAAATCATGCAGGCCCAGTATCACAGACAAAAAAAAAATAGCTGAAATTGTTAACACCAAGCAGATCATTGAGAGTATGTTTAAGGAGAGGGTAAATATCCAAAACTGAAACACACACACAGACTAGAGGAACCTCATGTAGGAACAGCTGGTAAAAGTTGAAGCGGTGTCAGAATAGTCTTTGCAATGTTGTTGTGTGGATGTTCAGCTCGGCTTACTGGCTAGCTTGGCACCAAGCCCACAGATAAGGGTCTTGTGGGTCTGAACCTCCGGCTGAAACATGGTAGATAGCATGAAAGAAAGGAGGACTCTCACGTGGGTATTAACTAGCTTTATTCTTGCCAGTGACCCACCTGAAGAGTGAGTTCTGGACCTCGGGTTACGGGTTAAGTACCGGGGGCGGACACTGAGGGAGGGAACAGCTAGAACCAATCCACTGGGAGGTAGCTGATGACTTAGAACAGGGGACACTTAACAGAACAATGAAAGAAGGTGGGAGTTCAAGATCTTGCCAAATCACTGAACATCTTCACCAGAATCTTCCAGGCTTTAGGGAGTGATCACAGGGTGATTGACAAGACCCATCACCAGGGAAAGACCACAGGGAGTTTGGGCATGGGGGGTGTAGGGATAAACCATTATAAAACAAATAACAAAAACCTGCAGACTTTTGGAAAACCCAAAATGCACACTGCAACCATGCTGTAAGTATTTGGGGCCTCAATTACCCCAGATTTGGCACTTGGCTAATGTAGTAAACACATCCCTGGGACTGTCTGCTCACGCCAGTGGAGCACGTTCAGCCTACAGCACCAGTGAATGGTAGCAAGTCCCACAGGCTCCAGGTGAGATAACCAGGACTTTAAATCTTTCTACTAAAGCCATTTACGGATGAGATTACTAGAAATGGGATGTGTCAGAACTGAGTTTTGTAAATCTAAGCCTGAGATCCAGCCTGTAGACACTTCATTCTCCTAACATACATACTTCCTGTTTCTTGTCTGATTAAATACGGCATAAATTACCTCTGTTACAGCTATCTTAGCATGCAACGTATCAGAAAAGATAATAAGCAAATTCAAAATTAGTTTGTCTCTTTCTAAAGCTGGAATATCTTCACAGGAGTTAAGAGGGAAAATAGATGCCTAGCTATAAATTCATAATCAGTAGTAATTTGAATTCCATGTATATCCATGGGGACAAGTTTTAAATAGCAGAGATGTAGTCTGCTAGCCACGAACTACACAGTTATACACTCCAAAATTATTGTATAATTGTCTTCTAGTGCTGTGTAAAGCACTACTAGCATTGTAGTTCATGGAATCTGGACACCTTGAACAGTTTTGTTTACATAGCTTTCTACCCTTTTAACTGGTAAAACATTTGTGAACAACGACATCTTCTTCCAAGGCTTGTTATTCAAGGATTTTCAGATTTCCATCATACTTTTTCAAGGGAAAAAATAAACCATTATTACTCTCTACACCTGGTAACATTAGAGTGATGCAACAGTAACAGGACTGACATAAATATCTGAATAACAAGCTAGGGAGGGGCTTCCATCTCATACATCTTCAACAGTAGTGTTAACTAAATTCCATTAATGGTGTAAAATTCTACCTTCAATAATGCCTGTGCAACCTAATAAAGACAGACAGTAGCAAGTGCCAAGAGACTTTAGCTTTGTAGATGCTTTTTTTACCTGTAAATATAGGACAGTCTGAAAGGATATATGGTGTCTGAAATCTCAGGGTGAGGATGCAGGTGCAGGGCTGCAGCTGGAAAGATTTTCGTTTTTTACCTAGATCCTGAGCAAATATGATACAGAGTCATTAATCATAAAAAAATCCTATCACGCTGCTGTTGCACTGACAGAAGACGAGACAGTTCTACAACTCAGGAAATAGACACAGCTCTATTGTAACGTGGGCAAATCCATCTTAAGTTGTATAATTTATGTGTCATGAACCTGGCTCACATCTCAAAAGCTACATTTGCTGAACTATAACATCATCACTTCAAAATTGGCTTGTTAGATGAGAGTGGAATAAAATTTGCTGTTTCTAAGAAATAGCAAGCAGTAGCCTGAATGTATTTTGTAGCCTCCCCTGAAATATGTCTGAAGAGTATATTTTAGAAACTCACATAGAAAATAAAGAAAAGACTGCTGTGCCATTAAATGAGAAACTATACTGTAAATCTGTGATACTGTTTTCATTATCAAGAAGAAATTCCTTGAAGAGGCTCGAAGACTGAAAATGGACACTTACCTGCTGAATCAGGCCTAAAAAGGAAAAAATTACTCCTGCAGTATATGGATAATCATTTGCTATCACACATTGCTGGAATATTTCACTTAAAAAGTTATCTAGAGAAAATACTTGTGAAGTTGTTAATGTTTTTATAGAACTCCCATGACAGCACTTCAGGGAAGTTTTGATGCAGTTGCTGTATCTTTCCACAGAGCCCTGCAATGTGGATTTCAATGATTTTATAATAATTTTAGCACTCACTTAAAATATAGAAAACACATTTTATCAACTTCTGTTTATGGTTGCAAGATCTCACTGCAGAGACCTTTTAAATATAATCTCCAAGTGTTCAAAATACAATAGAAAAGGATTTCCATACGTTATTACTTTTAGGAAAATACGATTTTTAAAGGTGTAAATTTGGGAGCATTGAGTAAACAGAAATCTTCCATTTCCCAAAAATCAATTTTATTTTACAGAAACATTTGTACATATTGATACCAATTCCATGTAGAAAGAGCCAATTACGGACAGTAATAGTATCAAAGAACAGACAAACGTGGAATATAAAAAAAAAAAAAAAATTAGTAAATATAGAATTGAAATTTGAAATGCAGGCTCCAAGACACTACACAGAAGTAACATAAAGAAAAATGTATTTTGACAAGTATTCACAAGTGAATCACAGCCAAGGAAGAGTGCATGGAAAGAGCAACGTACTCAGAAGCACCCGAGAAGCCACCTGAGCACACTGACAGTCAATCTGACCATCTCTGCTCTTCCCCACGTAGGACTGAAGCATCTGTACTGAAGGTCGCCTTGGATGAGTCCCAGCCCCACAAAAGGCAGCTGTAGCAGCAGTTAAGATATACAAAAGAGCTGCATGAGCCTCCACCATGCTCCCTCTTTTCTTTGCTTTGGGAGCTGCGTTTGATCTCATGCCATGGCTTTTCTTTTTACTTGGTGCATTCTAGGCATGTGCATGCCTAACTTTCCACATTGCTAATTCCTGCTCCTCCTCACCTTGGCTGATTTGACTTCCTGGCTTGATCTCAGACCTGTCTTGTTGCTACAGGTGTTTCCAACAGCCTCTGAACTGTGGGTAGCCCCAATTACTGCTATGGGACTTGCTCTGCTAAAGTGCCTAAGGACTGTATTGTTTGCTAGTGAACCTACCTGGCCATCATCCTCAGCCCTTGGCTTGTCCTCTGTTCAGGAGTAACTCAACCCTGATTGTGACCTCTCACCTTCCCAACAAGTGTTTCAGATGTGTATGACCAGCAGTCTTTACAGACCTTACTGAATTGGGGGGACCCCAACAAGCTTCAAAATCACTAGGAAAGTGCCAAAGGTTTAGCTCTGTAGTACAACTACAATGTGGAATTAGAAGCTCTTCTGAGTGTCAAGCTGTAAGTAACATGTTGACAAGTGAGGTCTTTAGTGTCCATAAGATATGCTGCGAGATGGAAAATGAGAAACTGTAACATCTAAGTGGGATTTTCTTACCTCTTTGCTCCCTTAACAACATAATTATACAACACCATAGATTGGAAAATATTCTTACTATAATTAGTCAAAGGTGATACCACAAAGGTCAATTCACAACATGTTTATTTTATAGGCATAGCTAACATATAGATCCATATAACTACATAGGCCTCAAAGGGCTATACTAAGACATAAGAACTAAAGGATTTATCTGAGTGTTTGTCATAACATACCTAACTGTTTAAGGGCACTTCAGAACTTGTGGATATAATGCCGAAATCTGGAGAGAAATAAACTTTTAAACAGAACCCTTAAACACTGACATTCCCACTATAATACATATCTCAAAAGAGAGAGACTGCCAGTATTAGAACATTTGGAATGATTGACATAATTATGTCCTGTAGGTTTTTCCTCCAATGGCTGGAAATACTCTAAGCATGGGAGGCAAAGAGTGTAGTCGTCTATTGATAGGCTTTTAATTGTAACATTAGATTTGTGGTTTATAATAAAGACTGCAGCAATAAGTGCTAAGTAAAGCTTAGAAGCCAGATTCTGTTTAACTAGTTACCAACATATTCCTGAAAGTCCTCTTTTTCTAAGTGAAAGAGTCACTCAGATCTAGGATACATGTTGTGTCTGCTGGAGTTGTCATCTAACAGTAAGTTTATTAAAGTCTAAATAAAATTGTATAATCAGCTGGTTATACTACCAGTAAATGGGCATGGAGATCAAAGGGAAGCAGAAATATGAACAAGCAGTGTATAGGCTCTGCACACAGTCTTGTGTTATATTTCAGCTGAATTTTGCTTCTTAACTATTGGGATCAGTCATCATTAAAACTGCAGAAAGCCAGCTGAGCAAGCCGTTGCAGTATTAGCCTAAACTCACCCGGCTGAAACCACAGCACTGGGTTGCTGACATTTCTTTTCATTCATCTGTGCCTCTGTCACTATTCAATAGGCCACCCACTGTTTCCCTGCATATTGCTGTATATGCACACTGGAGATTATGCACCATCATGCTCTATTTCTCCAAATTTTTCTTTAAATAAAGGATCCCTAGGGCTTTCTAGATGCATGGCTTTCAAGCAGTATAAAGCTTAGACTAATGGTGCCTATAAAGTCATCTCTTCTCTGATAGGTGTTTTTCAGTTTAGCATGTGCATAGTGGCTAAAATGTCAGGTTTGCCACCTGATGCTTTTATTAAGTAGTAGTGGTGTAATCATAAGTGCTCTTTGCACATCAGAAAGATTCAGATCATAAGAATACTAAGAATGGTTCGAACGTCAAAAATATTGAGTGGATCAGACAATATTCCTTATAATTTTTTGGTTTTGCCATGAAGAAACTATAAATCTGGAGCAAGTATAGAAAATTGGCTACACTGCATCCATTAGTCTGACAAAATCATCACGTTTTCAGGAGATGACTAGTTAAGTATGACTGGTATTACGCTATTGCTAGTACTAATTATGCTTTTAAAAAAAGATAAACCAGAACAACTAGTGCTGTAAACCACCTTTTTGTCATTGCTTTATGTTGCACATTACTCTAATCCTTAACATCAATTTACAAAAGCAACTTTGCAGGCCTATTGCAAAATTCTACAGAAGTTATACCATAAAGTGATGCAGCTCTTCTGGAGATTTTTCTCCTGATTAAAGCATGATTAGCATATAGAAAATAACAGAATATTGGCAATGGTCTGAAAATTTATAGATTAGAGGTATTTTCCCTCCAGTCCTCTTCCTCCTAGTCTGTTTCAGCCATTCTATTTGGCTCAAAAAGTGTGCAGTAGGAAAGAAATTCATCAATGATTTCTCTGGGATGCTTCATAAAATATTTAGGACATTTCCATTATTCTAGCAAATTTCCTCCTCCTAATATCAAAGTGAGCAAGACTCAACATGTAAGCTAGTAGTAGCTAATGCTCTTTCTTTCATTTTCAAAAATCACATAATATTTACCTATGAGTTGAATTCTAAGTGCCTAATTAATAGGATTCTTAACATTTTAATATTATTTAGACAGAAGAATTAAAGATTTCTGTCCATTAAGAGGAACATAATAGCTAAATGACTGAAAGTTCAAGCTTACAAATTATTTTTTCCATCATACCAATAAACACATCTCAACACTCTCAGAGCTTAGTATTTTCTACAGAATATTTTCTACAGAACTTTCACTTTTTTTCTTCTCTTTCCTGAGACTTTCTAATCTCTGGTACAGGCTTTTTTTTTTTTTTTTNTTTTTTTTTTTTTTTTTTTTTTTTTTTGGTCATCCTATTATAAGTAAGAACTCAACACCATGTTCTTTTGTTGATTTTTCACTTACTGTTCTAGATAGAAAGACTTACTGATAATGCTAGGAAATAACTGAGGAATGATAGCTATTCACAAAGAAAAGCACAAAAGAGGAAGGGGAATAGGTGAAGGGTTTGTTAGGATCAGAGGCTCAGAAAATAATAATCTGGTAAGACTAAAGTTATGTAAGGCAGACTTTCGGACTGGGAGAAGATGGCTGCAAAAGAGGGCTCAAGTTCAGGGAAAATGTTATAGAATTGGGGATTTTGAAAAATGTGAAAACTAACAAGGAGTTTGGAGTATTCCCTAATACACCAAGAGCAAAATCAGGGAGTAGAGCCTAACAGCAGGTGAAGGAAGCATGAAAGAAGCCCAGCCTTGAGAAGATAAGAGGCTTTCAGGAAATTTTAGGATGAAAGACTTGTTTACGCCTGCTCTGTGAGCCTGCAATCCTTCCAGACTTTAAACTGCTGAGTTATATTTCTAGCTAAAAGTGCTGCAACCTGATAAGCAGACACAAGGAGAAAACTGAAACAAAGGCATGATCCTACCCTAAATTTGCATAATCCTGCTATTTGGTGATACTCCAAAGAAATAAGTCATTGAGCTGATCAATATGATCAGTGACAATATGCTTGACTTATTTTGTCTAGTAAAATGTAGTTTAGGCAACTTGTGCAAACACAGACTTTATATCTTGTCTCTAAAGGATCAGAGATATTTCCATGTCAATTATATTCAGTGAAATGTTGGAAGGAACATAGCTTTCAGCAGGAATACTTGAAGTCAGTCTTTTTGAAGGTTTAGCTTATTGATTAAATTTTCTTAGATTTTTCATTTAAATTAAGATACATATATAAAACTATTTGTAAATGATTTTTACACAATGATTCATATTTTCAGCATATAATTTTGGAAAAAAAAAATTAAGAGTATATATTGTACTGACATTGTCCTGCACATTCTAACAGTCATAATAGTTTAGCAACTCAGGACTTGTCAAACTGGCGTTATGATATGAGGAAAGGAAGAGTGGAGGATATATAAAGCATTGCAAGGTTTTTTATCCAACAGTCATTGTTGTGCAGCACAAAGTTGTTCAATTTCTTATTTGAAATATGAAGAGAAACAAGAGCTCAATGTTAATCTATTTATTGTGTTAATTACACAAATAACTCCTGTCCCACTTCCTACATTTCCCCCCTAATAATCCTTGCTAAAGCGGAAGATGCAAGATTTAAAATCCTCTTACACACTGATTTCAAGATTTGGACATTTTTTCTGTTTGCAGTGTGTGTTTAAAAAGAGAGGAAATTAAGACTTTGTACAAGTCTTAAGTTGCTGGATATCGAAGAATAGTAGATTTTTTTTCTACAAATATGGATATTAAAATTAATTCAAAATAAAAATCTCATGTTCTGAAACAGGCTTTATTGAATCTGTTAAATGACACATTTTTAAGTCTTTTGCTTGTTTACTCTATACCTTAATCTGACAAACTGAATGAATTTCTGATGATTAATTGCTCAGTTTTGGAGACCTCAAGGAAAAATTTTAATATTTCTGTTAGCACAGCCTAGTCTGAATTGCTTTTTTGTATTTATAGATGTATTTTCATTCATATTTGTTTTTCAGCTCCAAATATGAAATGATATGAACTCCAAAAGTTCAAGATTTTCTTTTCCGTTAAATACTTATTCCAGGTTTTTTCCTATAGATATGTAGTACTTTTAACTCTTCACCGCCACCAATTAATTAAGATTAAATATTAGTGATTGGGACTCCAAAAGTTCAAGATTTTCTTTTCCGTTAAATACTTATTCCAGGTTTTTTCCTATAGATATGTAGTACTTTTAACTCTTCACCGCCACCAATTAATTAAGATTAAATATTAGTGATTGGGACTCCAAAAGTTCAAGATTTTCTTTTCCGTTAAATACTTATTCCAGGTTTTTTCCTATAGATATGTAGTACTTTTAACTCTTCACCGCCACCAATTAATTAAGATTAAATATTAGTGATTGGGACTCCAAAAGTTCAAGATTTTCTTTTCCGTTAAATACTTATTCCAGGTTTTTTCCTATAGATATGTAGTACTTTTAACTCTTCACCGCCACCAATTAATTAAGATTAAATATTAGTGATTGGGACCCCAAAAGAATTTGTGTACAGATCTACAAAACAGATATTTTAGTGTAATACAGAATGTAGTCTTTACAGGACTGGTGGCAGTAGTCATTGCACAGCCATGCTTAAATGACTATAACGAAGAACAAGAACTCCAAAGATGTGGAGAAATTATGTGCTGAAAGTCTATCCCCATAATACCACTTGAACATCCAAATTTCCATGAGTTGTTCTGAAAGTTTAGTATTTGATATCCATTGTACCCTGCTAGTCTCTAACTCAGAGTGATGACATAGATGTGCTGGATACACATTTATGGAAATTCCAGTGATGCGAATAACTTCACAGAGGATAGAATTTCAGTCCATGTTCACAATTCTGTTCTCACTAAAAATAGTTAGCTTTAGATTTAAGGAAGATGTTTAAAAACTCAGCCCTTGAAGGGGCTTGTCTGTGTTCTAATTCTTTGTGACTAGCAAGGGAGGTACATAGAGATATATTAATTATGCTGTGCTAAGAACTGGATGAGAGGTAGTCAGTAGTGTTTAATAGTGAATAGGAACTAAAATTTTGAGGGCTTTTTTGTAATGTAAATCAGCAAAGGAGGGAGAAAAAGTGTTTTACAATTCCTTCCTTCAAGGACTTCCATCTATTTATAAGAAGAACCATATAGGACTATTGTGTTATAAAATCCATGAACATCAATTCACCTCCTGGAACTCCCTTTGCTGTGCAGGCACAATAATCAGACTATTGTGCAGTGCCAAGCACCAATTCCCTCACCAGACTCTTTTATAGAGGCTCATTTCCCTGCTGTTCCCAGAATCTGGCTCTCTTTCCCCACTTCCTCCTCTCAGCTGGTGCCACTCGATAGACTGAAGAAGCTATTGTTGCTGCCTGTTTTGGAAAATGGCAGATAAAAGATGGAATTAGCACCTACCACAATTCTGAAGAACTCCAATACCACAGTTTGCATGGTGTGAAGCAGGGTATCCCAGACATTGGGTTTCTGCTCTTCTATTTTCAGAGTATTTCTCTTTTTCTTTGAGAAAGAACTGTGCCAAGATATCACTTATTTTAGGCACTCAAGTAGATCTATATGGCTAGAACCTTCTCCAGCTGAGTTAGAAGATATTGCTGTCATTGTGTGTGACAAAATGATGGTCACCTCCCCTGCAAAAGGTGGGGTAGCCTGTACTCTACTGACACTAAACTCATAGCTACAGGACTCCTCAAACTCCCTCTGATCACAGACCTTGTCCAAGCTGTGACACCAACAGCTGTTGACTACCATATCCTCCAACTCTACTAAACAGCCTGGTGAACCCAGCTTTAGCTCAGAACCAAACAAAACCTGGAGATGACACTCACTATCTTTATTTATATGGGAGAGATCAAAATAAGTTAAGACTTGGTTCAGTGAAGAAGAAAGTATGACCTGAAATGACCCAAATAAAGACAGAAATATTATCTCACATCACATCACTGAATATTAGATGAGTTCGGTGAGTTTTATTGTTTTTAATTTGGAAGGACTGAAAAAGAATTAACAAAATACTAAATGTTATACCAAAGTCAGTCCCAAGAAGAAGATTTGTATAAAATGGTTATTAACAACCTGGTAAAACCGAAGGCTTCACCAGTGATACAGAGGAAAGGACTGGAAGAGGGAATGTTAGAGAAGAACAGTAAGGGGGTGGATAAAAAGGGAGAGGATGAACTTAAACCAAGACACTCCAAAGTCTCCCTTGCCACTTCAAACTGTTTTTTCCTGCCAGCATACTTTTACTAAGCATCAAATGGATTTCTATATATAGATCTTCCTTCACTGATTTGTGTGATACTTAGCCAGGAACCTTGAGTAACTGTTTTATATCTTGTTGCACAATTTCAGTGCTAGACACATGTTTAGTGGTGATACAGCCTTATTGATTGCAGTGAACATGTCACATTTCTGCTCTTTTATTTCTGTCCCATAAAACTAGAACTTCAGCAACTTTTTTTTGGAGAAAGGATATCTTTAATGTAGAATGATGAATCCTAGGTGGAGAAATTTTACTTTGATGAAATAAGTTGTTTAGGATGTTGTTTTATAATATTTTGTTTCTTTCGTATCCCATACTTTCAGCAAATGCTGACAAGTACTTTCAGGTCTCCAGTGATAATCTTGAAGTATTCCCAAGAGTCTGGCAGCTAACCATCTCCTATAGATCTCTGTTGCTCTCTGAATGTGCCATTTTCAGCTGTCTACTTGGGAAGCTTCATTTCCATATGCTCCAAATTCTAGGATTCCAAATATATCTTCCCTGCTGAAATGAAAAACCATTTCATCTCAAAAGTTTCACACATAAACATGATTATTTTGAAGAAAAAAATCCTAACAAGACTGAAAAAGACCTCCCTCCCTATTTTTTTAAAACATTTTAAACCATTGCCCTTCATTTAGTTGGAAACGACCTCTGTAACATGTTGATTTCAAACTGAAATTGTTTCAGATAATTACCTATGTCTCTTTCCTGAGCTAAAAGTTTATACTTTTTCTCCTTCAGTTTGAGATACTGGGAAATGGCAGTGGAGTTGTAAGAATCCATATTACTGAAAACTACCACGGTGTTTGTTAGCACATGGACATAGAAAGTTTCATTCCTATATCTTACAAGTGCAAAAGATTGTCATTTTAAATTTCAGCTTACTGGGCAAGAAGCACAGAAGAAAGGAGAAGCTTCACTCTTGAGATCAAAGAGATAAAACCCATATAGCTGAAAATCCTAAAATTTCCAGGGGCTGAATACAGGTCCTTAGTGAGTACATTAACTAAATGTTACTGGCAAAGCTGCAGATGAATTTCTAAGAGTATACATTCAAGCTGGCATCTCTCTACAGCATAATGTACATGGACATATTTTCCCTTGTTAACTTTGGCTTGGAACTGAGAGTGCAGCACCACAAATAGAGCAGCTTATTACTGCCAGAAAGTTTATTGTATTTTGTAGATGCGTGTATGCGTGTTTAAATAACTAGAACTTTAAAAAAGCTAGTGTTAGCCTGCTACCCCATTGATAGAACTGCCACACATCTGGGCCCTCCCATGCTGTTTTTCCTACGCAGGATTACTTTGGATGAGCTTGAAGTGTGTGCCTGGGATTTCCAGATGTACTTCAGCTCAATGTCCTCAGGCAGCTTCTGTGAATTCATGAAACCCTGCACACATTCACCATGTGTGTCTCGGTCTGAGGGCACATACACCCCACAGGGAATATTCTTGAGGGCACTGACACTGCCTGAGACACTGCAGAAGAGTAGTGACCCAGTTAAGCAGATACACCGAGGGTCAGAAGAGTGGAAAGAAACACAGATGTGGCTGCACATGTGCAGTGAGATTACAGTCTGAAGCCCTGACCCGACTGCACTATGGATAAACTGTGGCAATATGTACTGGCAAAACTGAGAAGGGGTTAAAACATTTTTGGCATATAAAGGCTACCACAGAGGAGAGAGAATGAACTGTTCTCCCTGGCTGTGGCAAACAGGATGAAAAGGAATGGCCTTAAGTGGCAGCAGAAGGTTTTCAGTCAGACATTGGTTATGTTTTCTTATGTATCAGTTCTGCAAAGCACTGAAAACATGTCTTAGAGAGACTGGAATCTTCATTACTGGCAATACTTGATGACAAGTAAAACAGGCACCTGCCAGAAAATAGATCATGCTTTACAAAGGACACTAGGTTAGATGGTCTCCCCAGGTTCCTTCTAGTTTTATTTTCTTATGATTGTATGCACAATAAGTCTGACATATCCCAAAGGTTTCCAATTACAGTGCATGAACAGACCATCTGTGCAAAACAATCTCAATATGCCTGATGCTTCCTGGAAGCATTTGACTTACAGAAACAGAAACATAACAGTTACATCCATTTATACAAATGTCTGTCCAGAGTAAATGGGCAAAAAGTGTGATAGAAACACTAATCAAAAAAAAATGTTTATTTATTTAGCGTCTCCTGTTGAATTTAAATGATGCCTGATTCTTCCAAGAACAGTGTATGTTGAAGATGCCTAGCATGCTGCAAATGTTGAAGTGTAGCCATTTTCTTGAAAACTACCATATTTTCCCATCCAATGCACTCATAGAGGAAAATATTTAGCTTAGTTAAACCTGTAAAGCGCATGGACATAGTAAGTTTCATTCCTGTATCTTACAAAAAATTACCTTACAAAAAAAATAAATACCTTACTGCAAAGCAGTATTTTAATGAGTCTTTAGGAACAGGTCCATAACAATATTAGGTATTTATTGTACTGGAACTGTTAGTCTTGTTTAGGAAACGTATCAAACCAATGTCTTTAAACATTTTCTCATAGAAGTAAACAACAAATCTAAAACTGAGTTACAATACTAATAGATGGTATTTTCCAAGCTGTCTTTAACATGATAGGCAGTCATTTGCAAATAGACGAATTGAATGGTTGGACATGGAATCAAAGCCTTTAAGTGTTTTGAAATTCCTCAGATTCAAAAACATGAGGATTAAAGTGAAAATTGCTCCTGGATAAACCACTTATAATGGAAGGCTATATGGGTAAATACAATGTTATTATGGACATTTAAGAGCCAATGAATCAAATATTAAATCACTCAAGACCACTTTTGAAACTTTCCCAATGTGATTATCATGCCTCTGCTTATCTTATTTCTGCAGAATTGCATTATCCTTATAGCCATTCATATTGTAATAATTTTGGGGTTCATATAGCATACACAAACAAAACTTATCAATATATATTGAATAATAAATTTTAAAGCCTATTTGCTAAAATTATAGTATATAGTTAACATAGCCACCTGTCTAGTCAAAGAGTGGAATTTGGTAAAAAAGCTCAATCTTCTTAACACGAAGAACTAAAGAAAGTATATGAAGATATTTCTCACTGTCTTTTTCCCTTGTTTGTTGCTATTACTGCTATTCTTTCTTGATGGCAGTTGGTGATACTGATTAGATGTGGGGTAAGTTCAGAGACACAAACAGAAAGTGTCCTGTCTGGTGCTCATGCTGCAATGAATTTGGCAGTCTTGGAACTTGTCTCTTTGTAAATGAGAAGAACTGTGATAACGTAAGTTAGGAGTTGGGGAGAGTTTAGAATAGATTTTGAGCTCTAAAGAACAAGTCAAAAAAATGTGAATGATATATAGAGAAAGAAGAGGCAGGGGAAAGTTTGCCTAAGCCATCTGACATTGTTTTTGTTTTATACTTACACCTGATCTTGTTAAAGTTCCACATTGTAAATTGGGCTCTGCTGAATCAACATGCACAGAAAGAAAGCTAGCAAAATTCCAAAATAATATCTGAGTTCCATTAAAAACCTAAAGGATAGCAGATTCATCCTTCAGCCCTTGGGAGATGAAATGGAATTCTATTAATAGAAATATGTTGAGAATTAAGTTTTCTAAACTAAATGTTTAGTATAAGCTTTTGATGCATAAGTATATTCCAAAATTTTATTAAATAAGCTAGAACTATGCTTTTTTTTAAATTCAGCACCATTTTAAAATGTGCTGCTTCTAAGTAATTAACATTTTAAGTAATATAATAATAAATTTTGAATGTCTGTTCCGTCTACATAATAAGACAGAGAAAGGTCAAAAGGTTGAGATATGGGTTGGAAAATCTGGGTGTGAAGGCAGTGAAGGAAGGATAGAAGAATAAAATTGACATGGGTTTAGAGCATCTTTTTGAGAAGGTCATGAATATTACCATACATCTACATTCAGCTTCTAAGACACCTAGATCAGAAAAGAAAGATTGCTGAAAACAAAGAACAAAGGAGATGCTCAGAAGAAAGTGAGGGACAGATGGATCCAAACAATAGACTGAAGCCAGTAAGAGATCCTGGCAAGAAAACAAAGAACAAGTTGGAGCCATTAGACACCAAGATCAAGAGACAGGAGCCGGTGAGTACAAGCCTCTGCTCATCTAGCAGAAATGTTTAGTGACTCATTCACTTAAGGCTGGAGACAAGACTGCAGTCACTGACAGCTCCTAATGGGTGCAAAACCAGCACATTATCCCCAGTAGAAAAAGAGCTCAGGAAAGGTGGTGAGGACTTGTAATAAGTTAACACCTTTTTTCCATCTGCATCCTGAAATGGACTTTCATCTGGCATCTAAAGCACTCCTGAGAAAGTGGCTCTAGTCCCTGCAGTGGATGAAAGCTGAGACTCAATCTTTTTCTTCCCAGGGACTGTTAGGAGAGGGAGTAGAAGCCTCTTCAGTAACACAGGCGCTGGGGAAATGGGCTTGAAAAACACCACTCTGGCCAACTCAGTGGATGGGAGGAGGAGGAAGGGTAAGGAATCTTTTTTAGGGGATTGAGATGATGGATAGAGTATTGCCCGATGGAAATCGAAGAACAATTCTTGTGCCTGGTATTTCTTATTAGTTCAGTGGGTTCCTACTCAGCTTGCTGGATAACTGTATCCCATCCCAGGCCACTGACTTGCCTCAGGCTCTGTGTGGAAATTTAAGCTCTCTAGAACAGGTGCTTGGGTTAATAAGAATCACTTGCAACTATTTCATTGAAGAAAGACATCTTATTTTTATTGATGCCCTGCTAAAATTTAGAGACATTGCCTAACGTAAATTTGGAGTGTTTTTGTTTGTTTTCTTTGTTTGGTTTTTTAAAAAAAATCTGCTTTGGCTTTGGTCTAATTGATGAAGTGACATGTCATTTACTTAATGATGAGAACAGCTGAACATTTTGACTTATATCAAGTTTCTATACCTTCCAGTTTGGAGCAAGGATGGCACAAAAATATGTTAACTGTCCCTTTAGACCAAAAATACCTGGCCAAAAGACAAGACACAAAGGATGGTGATCAGGACAGAATCTGATCTTAGGCAGGATAAATTTGCAACCTCAGTGGCCAGTTCTTAGATCCTATGAATCTATCTAGTTTCACTAAATAAGACTTTTATCCTATCAAAGAATGTGTCTGACATTGTCTTCAGTAATAGTTCTGCGACTTCATAGAAATAAGATTTTACTTGGAAGTTTGGTGGTAGGATAGTTCCTTAATATAATCTCTTTTAGATAACTCAGTTTGGATAAAAGAGGAGGGAAATTTATGTCTGTTGAATGCTACTGAGCTCTGTATCCCATGTCGACTTTAGTTACAGAGCTCACTGATACCTCTAATGTAGTGTAAATATTGAGACTCTTGGTTTGATATTCTGTGTGTTGATGAATTACTGCTTAACCACTGGTCTTAGTGGGTTTTATAAATATATTTATTGATATTTTGCAGCTCTTAGATTGTGAAATAAAAATTTAGCGGTTTCGTTGTGTTTCAGGGTTGGGGTTTTTTGGTGGTTTGTTTTTGGTTTTTTTTTGTTTTTGTTTTTGTTTTTGTTGGGTTTTTTTGTTTGGTTGGTTTTTTTGTTTGTTTGTGGTTTTTTTTTTTTTGGTTGTTGGTTTTTTTTGCTGCTGCTGTTGGTTTTGTAGAGGCAAGCCGAAATGGAAAATTAGGTAGTTGCAGCCAGTTAACTTATAATAGCCAGATGAGAAATCTGTGTCACTCCTATGTATGATTGAAGCATTTGGTCTGTTCAGGAACTGCGTATTTTAGGATGACATTAGTCACTGCAAATTGATAATCAAGCTAGACAAATCTGGAGGCATAAAAAGAAAGATTAAGGATGTAGTGAACAATATGTATGTCTCTGCCAGTCATAACAGTTGTTAAAAATGTCTGTTAGATGCTTTCATCAGCTTTGCTTTCATCATCTTATTCTGTGATAGCTGAAAAGTAATGAATGGTCTTTTAAAATTTCTTCTAAAATTTATTTCATAGGATGAGTTACTTTAGACAAGAGGTGAACCAAAGGGCAAGCAAGAAGTATGCCAAATAAAAAAGAAAATGGAGATATAAATTATATAGTCAGACCTTCACTCATAAAGAAAACATTAAAGGAATCTGGAAGACAATACACTGTAAATGAAGTATATTTGCAGGAGAAGGCAAAGCACTACAGATAGCATGGACATGATCCCTTACTGAAAATATGACAAAGTTTCTCATTGGCTTTAATGAGCTTTAGTCTCTTGTGATATCAATTTGAAAGCCTAGTAAGAGAAGAGCACACCTTGTTCCACCAGGGATTATTTTTGCTGTATTTCTGCCAATGTGAGGCTTTGCATTCTCTCAGCTAAGAGCTGGAGAGAAACTCCTTCTCTTTGAGAAGTGAAGGGAGAAAGGCTGATTCCTACCAAAAGACAGGTCTGTTTGTTACCAGCTTGAAAGCCAAGATTAGATTCAAGATATAGCACCAGAATTTTTGTTGCAAGATATCATCCAGCAGATTTCAGAAAATAATGCTTATTAGAACTTGCCTGATCAGATGGAAAATGTCCATTGGGTAAGGAAGGGAAGATAGTTAAAGCAGGAAACTTTTTATCTTCAGTGAAAGTTTTTTCACCTGTGAGAGTAAAGGGAAACACAACAAAGAAGAAGAACAAAAGGCTCAAACACTAATAAATCTTCAAGGGAGTCAGAAGAAAGCCTAAAAACTTGGAAGTGTGACTAGAGAAGGTATTGCTTACCTCACAGCCTAAAGAAATAATATTATTTGGGCTGAGCTTGGCCTCTACTGGCAAAAAAAAGAGACCTTAAAATTTTAAGAATATTGAGAGGTATTTATGTAACTTTACATATGACCATAAAACATGCAGAGAAGAGCTGATAAATGAAGCAATGGCAGCAAATAAAACAGGATTAGACATCAAAGGATGTATAGTTACAGGTGAGAACTGCAGGTAAGTAATGTAAATAGTGTAAGCTCGGATGGGACACCAAAAGAGCAAGCAGTATTTGAATGGTCTGTGCTCTGTTCAGGCTTCAGGTATCAAATAGTGCCACGAGAATTATTGAAAGCAGTTATTAATGTGGCAATCATGACATAGCTAAGCTACTGCCTGCCACAAATCATTCTGGAAAGACATATAAAAGTAAAGATGATAAATACCAGTGCAAGTGGTTCTGTATCAGATGCAAAGAATAAAAGGATAGCCAAGAAGCAGAACCTGCTTCAAGAAAATAACCATCTTAGGAAATGTTTATAAACCAGATTGTGTTTGTGTAGTACTGTAATAGAGTCCTTAGATTGGAATTTGGTAGAATAAAAATATGCAAAAATAAAGCAGGAGAATACATACAGTAGATTATATCAGTACTGAAGACCTTAATCTCCTAATGATAGATCTGACAATGCAGTTATATGTCCCTATATTCTGGAATATCATAGCTGACAAAGATTTTCATCAGCCAATCAATAATGAAAAATAATGCCAGAAGTAATTTCAGTAAGATCTTAAAATGTGATCAAAATGGTGATCATGGGCGTGAAAGAGGGATGATGGAAAGTGGTATCAACTATCAAAATTTTATTTCTGTTAAATAGGAGAATTATAGAGTTCTGTGATAAATTTTTGAATTTCAGATGCTCACATTTCATCAGTGAAGAGAGATGGTTAGCAAAAGTATAGGAACTAAGAGCCTAAGAGCTTGAATTTAGAGGAGGTTCAGAATTTCTTGAAATCAAAGAAATCTTCTTGAAATCAAAGATTTCTTAGCAAGGTAAAAATGCTATCAGAAATTTAAATAGATTCCAAATCTTTCTTCAGGGCATGGTAGGATTAAAGAATGAATTTAGAAAAAGTGGGATGAAAAATTTCATTTTAAAAAAAAGCTGAATGTTACAGATCAAGAACTGCAGAGATAAAATACATATAGCCTAAAGTAGGACTGATCATACAATAGTAAAATCAAGAGCAAACATTAAACACTCTACATAGAAAAAAACAAGCTACACAAATAAAAGCAGACTAGGGAAGAAGTGGTCATTAGCAGTTAAGATGACACGGATACAGTCCAAAAAGACAAAATGAAACCTTCATCTCATTTTATCCTACCAGGGGAAAATGGTGAATAAACTGGAGTACCAGACCATTCGAAATGAGAATATAGATATTTTCATTGCCAGTTCAAGTCAAAATAATCCTCCAAGATTTTAATGACCAACTAACCCTTACTAGGAAATTCAATGAAAATAACCCCACAATAATGAACAAATTACATGTCTGATTTGGTAGTAAGAATTTTTAGTAGGTCAGCATGTTCTAGGAGGGAGAACTGTTTGATCTAAATGATTATGCTTGTGGATAACAAGGGTTTTGAACAGATCAGAACAAAATCCATCTAAAATTAGGAGGTTTAAGTACTGCAGGAGTGGTGGTCTGAATGAATCAGGCTACCAACTGGAGTATAAAGAGCCATGAAAACTGGTACAAGCCAGTCTAAGAAGAGCTATACTGAGCTCTTATCTCAGGACTAGACTGCAGAGGCCCCTTCTAATTCCTGATTATTGCACTAAATCCTTCCATTTTTTCCAATAGTTTTTTCTTACACAATTCTTCCCTACTCCATGATATTTCAGAGTTTTAAATGTCAAAATGAATTATGCAATGGAGTTCTCCTTTGTCCGCTTCAAAAGATTTTGATCTTTTATCATAGACATAATTTTTCTTGCAAAATTACATGGATTATTCAAACACTCAAAGCAAAAATCAACGGAAACTGGAAGCAGAAAAATTAATCTGAATGGGATATATAACTTAAATGTATAAAAATCCAAGTTACAGACATTATTCATTTTTCCCATAATTTTCAGGATGTATTACTTGAAATTATTGCAGAAAAATTTAAAGCCATCAGTACAGTAAAAACAAAGCAAAAATCCTAACAGAAAGAAGAACAGAAGCTACATAACGTGAAGACTGAATTCTTTGCTCTAGCAATCAGCTTTGTTTCAAAACATCCTTAGTTCCTGCTGTGCATCTTTAGCAAAAATGTTAGTGCCTTGGTCTCTGCCTGGCCTCTGCTGTAATTAGTGCTAAAGTTCTGTTCAAAGCACCTCTGAACAAGTTGTCATCCTTCATTGCAGCTTCCGTCTTCAGCAAAGCTAAGCTTCTCTTCAAAGTGTGAAACATCAAACGAGCCTCAGCATTTTCAGAAACAAACTTTAGTTTGATGCTCCCTGTGTCTTTCTGCCCACAACCTAAGCACTCTTGTGGTTAAGTGAAAACTAATTCCTTCCTCTGGGAACTCCTACCAATGACTGGGAATATTGTATGATTTTGATTTTTTTATGCTGCAGAAGCCATAAAATTTCAAAGGCCCTCCAGCTAGTTTTATTAAGTAAAATGACATCACTCAGCAGTCCTGAAATTCTAGTTCAGTGCACATAGGGGAGAAAAAAAGACCTAAAGAAGTACAATAAAATCTCTCTCAATTTTAGTTATTTAAGTTTCAAATCTCAAGTACTGTATAAAAGTAAAGCTTTTCTGCCTCTAAGCTATCTATATAGAAAACATTGGGGTTTTTTTTTTGTAACCTATCTTTGTTAGACTTGTTAGGAAATTCCAGCAGCAGGGATGAAGAATGCAATTAATTTGCTGAGAAATATCTGTGCACACACATGGGTTTTTACATCCATATGCTGACATGTAACTATAGATCACTACAAACTACCAGCTGAAACATTTGTTAGACAATCCCTAAGCCAGTAAGTTTTCTTTTGGCTTGCATAAGATCATCAGCCAGATGAGATCACTACAATTTATTAAAGATAGCACATATTTTTCTTGAATCTGTAACCAAGTGATATTATCTGGCAGTGCAATCAATATATCTTGCACTGAAACTTAGACTTCATTGTCTGTTAATTATTTGGAATATTTTGCTTTGTATGTCTCCTACATTGTTCAACATATTTTCCTCCAAATTTGGATTTTTGTTCACATATTTATTTTGTGTGTTTAGTTTTAGCACTTTTCAAAAAACTTGCTACTTATCCATGGTAGCTATTTATCACTCAGCCTTTTTAAGACTATGCCAGGTTTTAAACACATCTCTATAAAGATGTAACTCAGGGTTGCTAAGTGTCCTTCAAGATAAGTAGCCTGTAACATTGGTGGTAGAAATCATAGCAGAGTTCTTAGGAAAACCTACAAGAAACTGCCATTATGCAAACTTCTGCTCCCCAACCATTACAGTACCTGTTTTCTTTGAATTAACTATGGTCCTAGATGGGCAACAGTCTGACTTGCACAGATTTTCATGCTTTTTTAAATAGTCTCTTTAGAGGTAAGATCCGTATATGTTATAAGCAAAATAAGTCATATATGAAGCCACATACAAAATCAGTGTATGATAGATATGGGTTGGTTTACAGTAGTGCTGTAGATGAGAGCACTGATCATTCTAACCTAATATATTCTGCCTGACAACCATCAGTGTAAATTTGAGAAAAATGTGACAACAATGTGGTAACCTATTTTTAGAAGCTTTTTTTCAATTCCCCTCAGTCAGTCCTTGCACAAGTCCTAAGGCATGAAAATATCAATGAATTATTTTAATTTTCTCTAAAGTAACAGTAGAAGATTTTATGGTGAATTCCGAAGCTGCCTGTAAAATCCTTATATTTATTTTTAAAAATGTAGATTATACAATGGATAAATTACACTTTCAGGTAAATAGATCATGTCCTTTACTAATTTTTAATTGTCGGTCTTGTAACTGAATCATGGCTGATTTTGGATGAAAAGATAAGGCTATTTTAATTTCAGTTAATTTTAAAATCAGTTGCTGTCAATGAAATTGTGTTTACCTTTCTTTCATTTCCCTATATGTATATTTTTAAGTGGTAGGATGTTCTTCCCTTGATAACACTTGATTTTCATTTTGTCATTCACATCTTGTGATGTGAAAATAATTCTTTTCATTTTGGATGAACGGCTCTAGTGGCAATGCTGATTTCAAAAGCTCCTGTCACCCTCCAAACCCTCACTGTGCCTGCTCTTGTTATTTCTCCTGCAACTTGGTAGGTTGTCAGCTGTTTCAAACCAAATGACTGCATGGCCAGGTTCAACCTGGAGCAAAATATTCTCTTTGAACACTGGTGTCTCTTCCTCCCTCCCTCCTTGTTTTTGCCTCTGTACTCTTATTTTAAGCTTCCTTCAGTCCACAGGGGAATCCACCAAATGGCTGGACAGAGGACAGTGAGCTGTGACAGCTTGGAAAGGCAGGAACTTCTTAAGCCATGCTGCTTCCACAAATCCTTCATTTTCAAATTGAGGCTTCTGTCTGTTTGAGAAGCTATTTACAAGATTGGATTTTTCCAGAGAGTCAGGAGAAAAGTTTCATTGCTTATATATAATGATCTGACAGGCACTGTGATATGTCCCTGTTCAGGGAAAGGCTCAGCAGCTCTTATTTCTCTTTTGCTGATACAGGGGCAGCTCTTACAGGTTGCATTTCAGTTAGGTGTAAAAATTGTTTTAACTTGTTTGAGAAGGTGTAAACTGATAGTCTTGCCTCATATGACTCAGCAGCTTCCCAGTTCACATACAGATCACACTTATACTTATTAAAGCCTTTCAAATATAGTGTGCAATTTTCATTTTAAATTAGCCAGGGCAGTTGGTTGCGTGTAGTCATTTCCTAGTTTTATGTAGAACAGTCAAGAACCCAGATTGTATTAAGTGATGCAGTAGATATTTGTCTGACAATGAGGTCTAATTTGCATGTATTTATCTGCTCAGACATTCATGAGCTTTGTGTTTTACTCCCCTTTCTTAGAGCTGTTCTTAAGGCTTTGCAGATGAAGCAGCAGAGACTTGCTACTAGAAAAGCTTTCCATCCTACAATGGTTGAACAACAGTTGAAGCTTTCTGTTCTAAGGAGAACAAATAAAACAACTTTACCAGCAGCTTAGTTCCTCTAGAAATGCACTTTGTTCAGAGCATTTCAGGTGCTGGCTTCCTTTCTCTGAGATCTCAGGCAGTTTTCCGGCCATTATTTATACCCAGGATATACTATTTCTGTCTCAATTCCAGTGCAGCTTATCCTGATCTGTTGCTGAATTCTGTTTTTTCCTGGAAGTTGTAAGCACTTAAATATAACATATAGAAGCTGTAGATCATGCTCAGAAATCTTCTTGGGTTTATAACTGCATAGAGCAAGGCTTATCAAACTTTGACTCCAAGTATGTTGAGTTTATAGCAGCCCTCCCATGTAAAATAGATAACATTAAGGGTGATCTTGTTTTTTTTAACTAAGAACACTTCATATTTTCCTAGCAATTTAATTTTGTTTTATGACCTTTTTAGGCTGAAGCTGTATTACTAGAGGTGGAAGTCAGTTATTAGGGAAATGAACTTGATCTGGAACCTGGAAATCAGATTTCTTCTATTTTACTGTTCAAACTTGACACCTGAACTTTCAATTTTAGTATGTGGCAAGGAAGGAATGTGAAGCACTGACACGTGGGGTTTTCTACTATTGAATTTGCAGACCCCTGATCATAGATATGGAATATAACCAGTTTAGCCATACAGTGCAGCTACAGGAGGGCCGATGTCGTGCCAGCTGCATGAGAATCACACAAATGATTTGACTTTCTCAGGGTGAGAGCTGGGATATAAATTCTCTGTACATTTGCAGTTAAAGCCTAGCTGGTCTGACCAACAGGAGGTATGAATCTGACTGCACACATGCTAAACAGCACTGTGTACGTATCCCTGCTCAGGGAGGTCCCAGGCAGAAATAAGGAAGCTTTTCCTTGGCAATCAGCTGGCATGTATATCAAAAAAAGAACTGATATGGATTTTTAGGAAGAATTCAGTCATTATTTAATTGATTGATTAATCTATTGTAGAATACATTTTAAGAAATTATCAAATTGTGAACAAATTTTTTGGTTTAATATCATGGTTATTTGGTGAATCAGAAATTTTACTGCTGGTTATATTAAGGTGCACATTTAAGGGCTGAAAATAATATTGATGCAGAACAAAAAATAGAGCTTAATTGCCCTTTAAAAAAGGTGTTGCAAATCATTTATGAGCATTATACTTAAAAATAGATGTGTTCACAGTGACAGTGGGGAACATCTACTTTCTACAAGACTTTTTTTTTTTTTTTT
>VXBB01012768.1:589792-604147 GCA_013399915.1 Illadopsis cleaveri
TGTAAGGATAAAGGACTGGGGAAGAAGGAGAGGGAGGCTTAATCAGATATTTTCTGTAAATAAATAATTAACAAGGACAACTAATAGTTTCAAATCAATTCTCTTCCATTAAACCTTGAGCTTCAGCACACAATTTAGCAACCTCATTGGCACTTTGTATAGTATTACCAAGTAAAGATAAATAAAACCTCTTGTCTTCAAGAAAACATAGCAATGTAACATTTGGTACCTTTTTCCCCCATACTTCTCTCTTAATTCCTATAATGCTTGGTATAGGAGATCCACATGGACTGCTTAAGTTTTGTTAGAAATGCTCACTACCAGTGATGAGGACATTCTATAGTTTTCCATGTTACTTCATAAAATGAAAGTAGTTTTAATAATAATACTCATTTCACACACAATCACAGCACATGATTACTTTTTACCTGGTTTGTTGGGAGCACTTAAGACTAGTCAAAAATTCTTCATGTGAACAATCATCTGCTTAGAATGCTCTCTACAGGGCTGTCTCCAGTTTTGTAGAAATGGAAGAAACTAAGTTTGGCATTTTCTCATTACCCATGAGAAATTTGCACAGTCTTTAAGACTTGCTTAGAAATGTCAGCCAGATCACTGACACAGGTTTTGTAAACAGTTCAAGGTATGCCTATGCTCTAGCCTCCAGCAGGCTAATAGATGCCATGTGCTATAGTAGGAGAAAAAGACTTACAAGAAGCAGTCAAAGTGCTGCTGTGACCTGGACAGAGCTGGCTTTGGTGTCCAGGAGCATGACACAGTACATCACCTCTCCTGTCCCAAGTGACCTCCAGAACAGATGGAGACCCAAGTCACAGGCTAAAAGAACTCAGTGGTCATGTTTCAGGAGTGGCTTATAGCCTAAGTGATTGATATCTACAGAAATCAAAGGATGGCAAGGGGATTGATGGTTCATGAAAACTTACAGGGTAGAGTGGAGCCTGTGAATGACCTAAATGGTGTGGAATAAGGAGTAGAGATTAGGCTGGTTTTGGCTGAGATGAAGTTAATTTTCTTCATAGTTGCTGGTATAGTATGGTGTTTTGGATTTGTGATCAAAACAGTTTTGGTAACACAGGGACATTTTATTGATTACTGAATGGGGATGAACAGTGTCAAGGCCTTTTCTGCTTCTCATGTTGCTCTGCCAGGCAGCAGGCTGGGAGCACCCAGCAAGTTGAACCTAGATGATGAAAGGGATATCCTGCACATCAGGATACCGTGTTCAGCAAAAAGAAGCTGGGGGAAGATGGAGGAAGGAGAGATGTAACTTGGAGTTACGGTATTTGTACTGTCAAGTGACTGTTACATGTGATTAAACTGATGCTTCCCTTGAATGAATAAATATCTGCCTGCTGAAGTGAATTAATGCCTTATTTTACTTTTCTCAGCACACAGCTTTTGCTTTACTTATTAAACTGTCTCTGTCTCAACCCACAGCTTTTCTCACTTTTACACTTCTGATTCTCTCTCCCATCTCACTGGGATGGGGAAGCTGAGCAAGCAGCTGTGTGGTACTGAGTTGCCTATGGGGGCTAACCCCCAAAAAACAGAGAAACAACGACAACAGCAGCATTGAGTAGGAACAATGCCAAGAATGGCTTAAAAAAGAATTACTTTTTTAAAGAATATAGCAATCCGTTTTAAGTAGTAAACAAGTTGTATTATATCCAGCAAAAATTATATATTTGACATAATTAGATAGCTGTGTTAGCCGGGTTTAGATGAAACAGTCACAGTTTGTATTTCTGCAAATATTGAAGAAACCTTTCCTTGCTAGGACCATGCTGTCATAGGGCTGAATGAGAAAATCAAAACCTGGAGTGCAGAGAAACCTCTGATCATCTTATCTAGAAATGCAAAAACTAAGGACAAAAATGGAAGAAAGAGGGAAAAAAAAGGAAAAAAGATAGGGCTTAACTCTAGGAGGAATTGCTTGCCACTGGAAAAAATTTGAAACTTAACATAAAAGTCAGGTGAAGCAGATAAAAGCCAACTTGAGACTGAAACTTTGTCACCTCCGGGGAAGCTCTTAGACTGTTCCAAGAATATAACGGATTTATTGGGCAACAGCATGTAACAGAAGAAGGCACTTAGCAAACTGGCAACCTACCCTTGTAAAGAAAGAGTTTTCCCCACTTAGCTTCGAGTTATCAAAGATGTTACTTAATGAGCATCCATGTCCTGACCTCAAAGATGGAGATACTTGTGTTCTTTTGTGTTCTGCCACTAACTCTGGTCTGTGCAAAGTCCTGTCTAAAGACATTTTAAACAAGGTGGCCCTTGAACATGTTTTCGCTCCAGCAGTCATATTAAAAGATTTATCAAAGCTCACCTACATGAAAGTGTTAGAATACAGCATTCAGGGCTGTGGTTTGCAGCACTGGCTACTTGATACTACTCCCACACATTGGCACTCATAATGACCATTAGTTACTTACAAGCTTGTATAAAGTTTCCCTGCCCTGGGTGCATAAGCCAGTCAGTGAAGGCAGACAACTCTGCCTGTGCTGTCTGAAAGCAGAAGAGCAAGGTAATAGAGACACCCCAGTTAAAACGCTCATCTCTGGACACAGTGGTCACATTGGTTTTAGTTTTTCTACTTAAGGCAACAGATTAGTAAACTACACTTCATCTAGACATGAGCTAACACCCTGTGGCCTTAGTACTCTAGGCACCCCTTGCCCAGATCATTTCTCTAATTCATGTTATGATATTTGTCTGCCTTCAATAGACATTTTGGATATGCAGCCTAGGAACAAATTAAAATGATTTTACTAGAGGAACTATAAACTAACAACCTAACTAGCTGAAATTAACTTTATATTGATCTTAAAAGGATTACCTTGTCATATTTGGAGATGTAAGCTAAACAAATCCTTTTTCTTTTTTATTTAGTAGGGCTTGTTTTAGAAAATTAGTGAAGTATTTGTATATCAGCAAGCCATTAAAAGCACTGTTTTCCCTATCACTGATTCTTGTAAGAAAGATAAAATTTTCTCCTTTTATCATCAACCAATTATAGTATCTACCATAGTAACCATAAAAGAAAGGAGCCATACAAATTCTTATTTAATTTTATACACATTATTACATTTTTATTACGATAGAATTATGTCAAAATTATTATTATTATTTCTATTGTGCCTACATAAAGGGAAAATTCAATATATGACTAAAGCTTGGGCAGTTGGAGGACAGTATTAAACAGCTGTAAAGCAAAAGCTGCATCTTTTAGATGTCTTTCAAGATTATTTTTGCCCTATTCAGTTGCACTTGACATGTGCTGTTTGTAGTGTGCATTCAAAGAGATCAAACCATTAGTTTCAGAGGAGCAAACAAGTGATTTCCATTTTAACTTTTGTAATACACCAACAACTGAACCATCACAGTGTGTGTGCTTTGTTTCACAAGCACTGTTGTAAAGTGCTGAGTCAGAAGTACCTTTATTAATGTAGAATTAGGGATTATACAACTTTACAGTGAAGGCTTGACAATCTAGAATGTCTTGTTAGGGACCCAGCATGCTCACTGGTAAATACATTGTGATCATTCTTTGAGAGCTACAACTCCTGTTGCCACTGGCAAGTACTGTCAAAGTTGCTGCTAAGGCAGGAAGGGTAGCTTTCTTGCAAAAAAGATGTATATTGTCTCACAAGGGGCCATACTGTACTCAGAAATTATGCAGATGTATGCAGAGAGAAAGGGGAATCAACTTTTGCTCTTCATTTAGAGCCTGTGAGGCTTGAATAAGGATACTGTCTAATTGTAGCCTTTGGACTTGGGGGATCCCAGGGATTTCTCCTTTTCTACATGTCAAAAATTGTGAGACTGCCCCAAAAGTGAAGGGAGAAAAGACGAATACTTCTTATAAGCCACCTATATCAACTTGAAATATGTAGAGCAGAGAACATAGGTGATGCACTTTGGAGATCAATTACCCGAGCAGCAATCAAGTACCTTAGCTTTATGGTTAAATAAAATTAAGAAGGTACCTTGCATGCAAATTATCAAAACAGACTTGATTTACTCATTTGCCCTTGAGGCATTGCTGAGAAAAACCCCAAGTTGATAGTAATTACCTCTAGAGCCAAACGAAGCAATGTCTCAACTTATTTCCAAGGGCAAATTCCTTCCATCAGTTTCTGAACTGCAAAGTCTTTAAGCATAGCCATTAACACGTAATTTAGATATTGATTATGAGCCCTTCAATTCTGGTCATGAAGTGTCTTATCAAAATCTACTTATGAAGTCTTGCACTTCCTTCTAATATCAAAATGTTCTGGACCTCACCATACAGACACAGGAATACCTATTTATCATGTATACTTTTAAAAAACTCCTCTAAAAGTTGTCAGCTTGTGCTTTAAATTTGCACACATCAAATACTTCAATGAAAATGTTTTAAAAGTCATTCAAATAAACTCAATTCCTATTAATGCATTATGTAACATACATTCCTAATAAAGAATTCCAAGTTCTTGCCTTCATATTTTGTTTTGGAGATACTGACACTGCAATTTTTAAAATTTCCTTTTTCTGTACAGGACTTCTTAACTATATGGTTACCAATTCTATTCTTCATTCAGGATTACTGTGATGTAGCAATAAATAGTTGCCAAAAAATATTTCTGTTAATTTCACAGGGTTTAAAATCTATTATAACCACCAGCAAGATATTTTTGTGATGGAGGTGGTTGTCTGACAACAAAGAGGGCTTCAAGCATCAGCACCCTGTTATCTAAAAGCCTCTCATGCCTTTTCTATGTAGCCTCCCATGGGGAGCTCCACATAGCTAAGGCTCTTTCTCTCCTTCTCTCCTCATTCTGCAGTTGCAGCTCACTCCTTCCTATCCCTAGCACAGCCACCTAATCCTGTCTGTCCCTCATATGGCATCTTATCCTTTCTGTCACTTGCATAACGTCCTATCCCTTCCTCCTCACAGCACAGCCAGCAGACTCCAACTGACTGACTACCAGCTAACTCACTCTTAATCACACCCATAGCTGGGATGGCAAGGCTGTTCCCACTCTTTGGTAATTAACACAGCTGCAATACATTGGGGGAAAGATTGCCTTCAGTACTATCTTTGTCCTTCCACATTTTGGTGTTCCTGGAAGATCCAACTTCAAATCAGACAAATCTATTAATGAAAAATCTTTTTCTAGGTATTAGGACTTAAGACCACCTGAGGTTTTAGGTTTGGCCATAGAGAAAAATATCACCATATGAATTTTGACTTAGCTAATTTGTTGCACTAATTATTTTCTCTGCAAAGTATAGTGCATTCTATACATAGAATTAACCTTTACTCATTAAAAAAATATGTAAACAAGCTTAGGATTGTTTTGCATTAATTATAATTGGAATCAAACCCACCTCAATTTTCTTATGGTTGGCAAATATTTCCAGATATTCTTTCCTAGTATTATAGGATAGGATAATGTGCTAGTATTATAGGATAGTATAAGGTAAGATACCAAGTCAATGTCTTATTGTCTACTACCAAAAAAAACCCCAAAACCAAACCAAAACAAAAAACAACAACAAAAAACAAACACAAAAAAAAACAAAAACAAAAAAACAAACAAACAAAAAAAAAAAAAACCAAAAAAAACCAAAAAAAAAAAAAAAAAACCCCCCAAAAACAAAACAAAAAAAAAAAAAAAAAAAAAAAAAAAAAACCAAAAAAAACCAAAAAAAAACAAAAAAAACCCACCAAAACCAAACCAAAACAAACAAACAAGCAAAAAAAAAAAACCCAGAAAAATCACCCCAAACCAGTTTTGCTAAGGATTTTGATTTTCTTATGGTTTATATGGCTAAATCACACAAGTAGTTGGACCAATTCTTACATGTTAACACATAAATGAAAATTAGAGGCAAAAGAACACCACAGAGTTGATTTATCTAAGCAAGAAGAAGGACTGAAATTAATATGCAGCCCTTAAACTAAGGTTTTGGACAGTTTAGACAGATTACCATTGATTAGTTTGGCATGCTCTTGCGGTGAAGGGTACATAACATGGTGGGTTAGGTGGGAGCCAGCCATTGCTGATGCCAGCCTCCTGATGCAGAAGATCTGTCCACACTGTAGTACAGTCACTCATACTCTGTTTAGTATTTCTGGGCTTTTAAATAACTGCATGAAGTTCCTTTTCAAAGGACTTGGCCCTTTATATACACTAGATTCTTCTGCTGAAAAAAGTGCTCTAGTAGATGGGGTGTGCATAAGGAGTAGGAGTAACCATACAGCTACACAGAATATGTGTGCTAAAACCTCACCTACTGCTTGGTCACTTGATAAAGAATACAAGTGAATTGCTCTTGCTGGGACAGAAGCAGAACTATATTTTCCTGTGTTGGGCTATTGCTGCTCAGATTTTGTCCTCATCACATCAAGACTCCAACTTAATATGTACACTGTTGTTTGAGCTGATTATACCACATGAATTAAATAGCTTTGTTTGCAATAATGCTCTACTCAGACATCTGATTGTAGAGATCAACTCTCAAAGATGTAGATGCATATTATTAGCATCTACTAATGAAACTAATTATTAGTGTCTACCCTGAAACACACTAGTGAATGCAAATGTGGTTCTGCTTTGTAGTTCTGATACTTAATATTCATACAGGTATTCTTTACTTGTGTTTAAGGCCAGAAGGGAGCATTATGTCATCTACTGTGACCTTATCTATGATATCTGCCACTGAATTTCAGCCAGTTGATGCCAACTGTTTATTTTTTAAAAGGATATTTGGTCTTGTACCAAAAATCAACAGATAGATTCTGTCTCTTTCCATCAGTTTGAGTCAGTGCACAAACATCCTTCCTTTAAAAAATTCAGGTCCTCTTTCTACTTTGACTGTGTCTGGATTCTAGTTATTATGGTTTATTAAAGCTTTTCTTTGCTAAAATAGAACGATCTTTAATGCCAGGTATCTTCTCCTCAAGGAAATACTTATGCATTGTGTCAAGCCACCCTTCAATCTTCTTTTTGACATGCTAAACAGATTAAGTTTTTAAGTCTCTTCCTCCAAGGCATTTTCTCAGCACTCAGTGATTTTAGATTCTTTTCTCTGCCTTCTCCAATTTGTTAAACATGAAAAGCAGTAGAATATGCAGTATTCCAACAATGCAGTCAGCCACACCATCCTGAGAAATTAAGCTCCCACTTCATTGTTTACAGCCAAGGATCAGGTTATGCTGTGGTTACTGGGAAATGTTTTTCTCTTGTAAATCTGTTTTGGGATTCCCCTGTCCATGACCAAGGACTGAAGTCATTTTTTATAGATGTATAAAACATTGTATTCTTGAATATCTTATGCCTGATATGTGATATAAGTGATTCAACAAGATTGGTGAATGTAAGAGATAGTAACAAAACAGTCTCCAAGTTTTGTCAGCAGTATGTCTAAGGAGTTTTCTCGTGCTAGAACAGTAACAAAAATTCTCAATAGCAGCATTTTGCTGTTCTCAGCAAAGCACCACCAGAAGCATTCTGATTTGATGACTCTTTATTATTCTGATACATGAGATGTAGCTGTTCTAGATCTACTTTGCCAAAGCTACTTAAATTGTTAAACATGTAGCTGCCTGGAAAAAAAACTGTCAAAACACCAAATTTATTAGATTTACAGTTACCATTATTCACCTAAAACAATTTCATCAAAACCTGAATATAATGCATGTAGATATATAGATTATATGCTGATACATAATATCCCCAATAATTAAAAACCACAAACATTTTGACGAATTTTGGAACCGCTGTCTTTGTCACTTGCCTTGATGCTACTGTTAGGGTATTTACAATTTTATGATTTTCATCCCAGTTTTTTAATGTGCATCTTTGGGATGAAAATTGCCTATTTTTCCTTCTTTATACCTTCTTATCAACAGTTTCTCAACACAGAAAAGCCCACAGTGTTGCTCTTTTTCTCTTGTATTATGCTCTGTATTGCAATATTTAACAGAGTATTTCAACAATCAGGTAAGAATAAAGTTAAAAACTTATTAACAAAACCAATGTGCAAAGGTAGCATGTGTGTGTCTGTTTCACCACAAATTTTAGTCAAATGTGTTCCAGAAGTAGCTAAATAGATTTGGAAAGCAGATGGTTGTACTTTCATATTTTTTGCATTTTTAATGGAAACATTCCAATAAAAAACATATCAAGAGACCTCTGGGATTGCAAAGTGAAAAAAGCATACAAATTGGGAAGTATCAACAGAAAAGCCTCATGCATAGCATTGTTTGCAGAATCCTAACACACTGAGATTTAGATGGCATCACAAGAAATTGTATAAAAATTCTGTGATAAAGATATCTTCCAGCATCAGCATCTCAGTCTCACCCAAATTCTGTTCAATTTTCACACAGGTATTGAAGAACAAAACCCACACTATGAAGCAAGGGTAGATTAAGATATGTGTCTATGTGGATGAAAATAGGTGCACAGCTTAAATATGTTGCCTTGCCAATGTGTTATTTTTGAGTAATGAGGTGCCTCTGACTTTTTCAAAGTAGGGATGGCAGTGGTCTCAGGAAAAACTGTCAGTGGCACCAATGAACTAAAGTGCCTGCACTGCTCTGTGGACCTGGAACTGTACCATGTTCTTGATCTGGTGAACTCAGGCTGTACCATTACAATCTAACACAAATTACTTTAAATCCATTGTCTTATATGGTAAAACAAACCAACTGAAAACCGAACCCAACAAAAAAAACAAACAAAAAAACCACTCAACTTTAATCACCTGCAAGAAAAAAAAATAATAAGCATAGTAAAAACACTTCCTAAGTCCATTATGTGTTGCTAGTCAAATGAGATCATGTGTATGTGAGGAATTTGTATCCAGCATTGTTAATATCTAAAAGTGCCGCCTTTCTTGAAGACACTAGTAAGCATTGTCCAAGTTGCTACTAGAGAGAAGCACTCGTACACGTTCCTTTTTTCTTGCATATACATTTGGACCTGGTAAAGGTCAGAATATTTACTTTAATTTGAGAACAATTTAAGAGACTATTACTCTGTCTAAAGCAAAAGAAAAAATACAGCATTCAAATCTAGTAAAGACCTTAGGATCAGTATTTTATCTTGCTCCACAAACCAGCAAGCATGAGAATGACATTTTTAAAGGCTATTTCTGAATCTGGTCATCCAACTGCTCATATTACAGTAGGTTACTGAGGCTTAGTAAGATACTTCAAGCTCCTTGTCAAAAGTAGTAAGATAATAGGTGCCCTTGTTCTTTCCCAAGAAGGAGTCTAAATTAACCAGTTGAACCTGAAGGCTCAGGCAGAAATTATACTCTTTCCAACACAAGTAAATGCTTATTGTATTTTTAATAATGAAAGAAAAATTGCGACTCTGTTACAAATATTGTGTGGGTGGAAGAATTTTCCAGAACATACAGTCAGTGGCACTATTGACTCTATTTTTCAGGAGTGTCATGGGGGAGGGCAAAAAGGTGGGAGGAAGATGAATCTGAACACTCAGAGACATGCAAAGTAACATGCAAAGTACTCAAAGTTTTATTTAAGTCAAAACTATTTAGTAGCATATAGGAGACTTCAAACTCTGAAAATAGACTCTGAAGTCTTCAGTAACCATATGTTAAGGGAATTAAAAAGCCAAATCTTCAGCTTTATTTTAAATAACTGCTGTTTTCTGGTATTGCTGATACTATATTCCGTGACTATTGTGGTAGAGGGTAGTAACTGTAGCAGATACATCATAGTTAAATTGAAACAGGTGATTTTGGTATTGGAGGCTCAATTGTCATCAACCTGAAATTGTTCTCCCAGAATCTTAGGAGACTCTCAGTAAAGCCTACAATATTAAGATGTTTACATCCCACAGAACTGCCATAAGGTCAGTTGCAGCAACTTTACAGGTTCCAGGGGAAATTCAATGTCATTTTTTTTTTTAACTTAATGATTATATTTTTATATGTTAAAAGGTAATACTGCAATTCAAAAGTTGCAGGTATTATGTTGTGTTTTAGTAGTAATAAGCAGAGAATTCTGGGAAATATATACAGACATGTTTTTCTTGAAGGCTATAGCAGCAGAGGGAAGATCTCCTCCTTAACCTGCACCATTCAGGTGTGACACCATCACAAATAGACTCTTCTGTTTAAGGCAGGCATAATAATGGTAGGGTTTCAAGAACAAATGGTTTGAGACTGACTTATAACTTTAAAAGTGAAACATTGTTCAATATGCATGTCAAAATATTATGTCAGCATAACTGAATTGGAAAATTTAATTAATCTAGCATCTCAAGTAAATTTTTGTGGATAATTTTAATTTACACCTGTCCAGTTTCAATGTAACAACAGCCTACTAAAGGAATGGTAAAAGATTTGCCTTTCACATTGGTTTAAAGGTCTTTGAAGAACTAGACTCACAGATTAACTTCAATAACCTTTCATGCTGCTGCTAATTCATCTGTAAGGTATGATTCACTGAAATATTTGTGAAGAGCAAATGCTTCAGTGTAGATTTAGTCCAGATCATCAGAGATGAATACATGAATTTTACTAAATGGGATACAGCATGGTGCTGTACTTGCTTTGTCTGAAGTCTAAAGACAAGACTGGGATCAAGACCTTGAACTTTAAATACTTAAAGTGTTTAAAAATTTCTGTGGTTTTCATTACACATATCAAGTAAGTTAACTCCTCATACAGCTAAGAACAAATAGTTGGTTTAGACAGAAATGAATATGTACAATGTTCCATATGTATCCACTATGGTAGGGACAGGCTGTAACATATTAGGATATTCATAATTTTTTTATTATGCTTTAGCTATACTCCCAGCTTCACAAAGAGGCTTCCTAATTAATTTTTTAGCATATGGAGGTATCTCTTGCAATCTTTAACTTTCTAAGGGACTGCAATGTGGGGTTGCAGAATTTTGTTTAACAGTTTTCATTGTAAGTGTAGTTTAGTTTTGTATACCTAAAGTGGGCCCCTTGCTGCTTCAGATAGGCCCCTGACTGTTTCAGAGCTTCTTATCAGAAGGTGATTTANTGCAATTTTGTTGTTGGTTAGGAAAGGACGTGAAGTTCACTGTAATTATTTTTCAGATACCTTATGTGTTATAACTTTCCTGTTACTTCCAGAACAGAAACCATGTAATTATTCTCAGTCAAAATTTTAAAAAGCAGACCAAACCAATAACTTAATGGAAAACTAGAGCAGGTAAGATTATGAGAGTTAGGTTGGGTATATCTCATATTCTCAGAACCAAGGAATTCCAAACTTCTTTTCAGGAAGGCTTCTGTTGCCCAGTCTATGGAACAGAGGTAATGAAAAGCAAACACTTGCTCCTGTTGAAGCAGAACACAGAGTCAAAGCATCCAACCTACAAGAAAAACCTTGATAATGATTGCAGATGAGACCCCATCTCAACTGAATCCAGCTTTTTCAGTCTTTTCAAACTTGCCATGTAGATAGATAGTAGAGTTCAGCAAATTGAGCTTGGGTTTTTTTAAGTGAGACAATTACAGTAAAACATATTAAATAGTACTAAGTATTGTGAAATAACCAATACAGTTCTGCTATTCTGTGGACAAAATAAAGTGGGTGCCATTTTCCACATTTCAGGACAACTTTTAGTTGCACTAATACAATTTCCAGGGTTCCCTAGGACATCACTGCTCTAACATTTTATTTTTATGGTCTTTTATTTCTACAATCCTTTTAACTTCTTGTACTTAGTACCTCTCAACAGTACACCCTTCTTTTGACTGATGTGTCATTTACGTTTGTACTCATATGTGTGGGTGTGTTTTGTGTATATGTGCGTATCGGAAACAGATGTAGTATCAGCCAAGCAGCCAAGGTCTCTGCCCTACTGTCCTTATATTTTCTAAGGCAAATCCATTTTACTTGTTTACAGTATCTCTGGACAGAAACATGCTTGAAACTCAGCTGCTGAATAATATGGGTGAGGCTTTGAAATTAATATAAAGCACCTTGCTTTAAAAAGCACCCTTGACTTGCACCTGCTAGGAGGTAGAAAGTCTAGTGTGAACCTGTGCTTAGAAATATAGTGCCATGTATTCACTGCAGGAACAGTTTAGTGATTTTACTCTGAATGTTTTTCTTCATAGTTATTCTTGTTCTCATCTTTTTTGTTACATTTTGTGTTCATGATGATAAACTAGTAAGCTCTTCTGAAAGGTAATCCCCTGTTAGCTTTGCAGCTTCTATGCTAATCTCTTGTTAGCTTTGCTGCTGGTATTCCTGAAGCTAATTTGCATTTCCTAATCCAGAGCTGAATCTCTTTGCTCTGGGTACTTACATTTATATGGAATGTATTAAATAATTAGCTGAAAGATTGTCCCCACAGAACCTAACACAGATTGAAGACATTTTGTGTAAGCTGATGTTTAAATGGCTTTCAAACCAAGTTTGATTTTTTTTTCTGATTTATCTTTTCATCTGGGAACAGACAAACCATGGTGAGGCAGCTATGCTCCTGCAGCCCATGGAAATCCATGGTGGAGCAGAGATCCACCTGCAGCCCCTGGAGGACCCCTTGCCAGAGCAGGTGGATGCCCAAAGATGCAAGATCCTGGCAGGACCTGTGGACCCAAGGGGAGAGGAGCCTGTTGTTGAGCAGGTTTGCTGGCAGGAACTTGTGACCACATGGGAGGGACCCACACTGGAGCAGTTTGTGAATAACTGCAGCCTGTGGGAAGGATTCAGATTGGAGAAGCTGGTGGAAGATGGTCTCCTTTGGGAGGGTCCCCGTGCTGAAGCAGGGGAATAGTGAGAGAGAGCCTCCCCCTGGAGAGGAAGGAGAGGTAGAGATGATCTGACTGCAGCCCCCAATTCCTGTTGCCCTGTGACACTGGAGGGAAGAGGCAGAGAATTCAGGAGTGAAGTTGAGCCCAAGCAGAAGGGAGGGATAGTAGGGAAGTATTTTTAAGAGTTGGTTTTATTTCTCATTAACATACTCTGATCGGATTGGTAATAAATTGAACTAATTTCCCAAAGTCTAGTCTGTTTTGCTTATGATGGGAACTGGTGAACAATCTCTTCTTGCTCTTATTTTGACCTATGAGCCATTTGCTACAGCTGTGGAGGGCAATGACAGTGGCATCCAGCCAAGGTCAACCCACCCAAAGTTTAAAATATTTTACATTTTCAGCCTGGATATGTTCTTACACTACAATGCTGATTTGGCTCTCCTAAGTGTCTTTTAAAAAAAAAAATGTCCAAAAAGGTCAACAGACACTAACACACCTCATGATACTTGAGGTAGTAACAGTACAGTAACACAGAAAGCAGATTGTCTATTGGACTAGCTATAAATTACACTTCTTATATTTCTATGTGTACTAGAAAATATAGTACTGACGGAGAATATAATTTGTGATGATTAGGTTAATTAGACTTCTGGGATTAGTTTTTCAGGATATTCTATCCTTTTCATGCTTATAAACCCTAAATTGTGATTAAGCCATCATACTAATACAGAACTAAAGAACACTTGCATTTCATATTTTTGAATACCCCCTAACTGGGAGAGATGATTCAATCTAAGATTTCCAGTAAAGCACTTAATACAGAGTGCAAAGTTTTTTCATTTGCTGCGATAATGGTAAAACAAGCATGACGTGATAGGTACCTTAAGTATACATTCACATAAAGATTTAAGTCTTTAAATATAATATATATCCTAAGAAAATTCTTGGTTATGCTTAGATTTCTGTTTTAGTTTCCCTGAATATATGGATTATTCTATTCTGTATGTGTCTGTTTATCCAAGATAACTTGCAATGCATTCATCATAATATTATGAAATTCATTTATGAACAAAACAAAAGGAAATTTTACAAATAAAAAAAAAATCAAGTGTATGGTGTGTTGGTGTAGATGTAAATTATTTCATGTTGAATATTCAATTCCAACTATTAATTATTTGTTAATCTTTGTTAAAGTCAGTGAAATAGGATGATAGAAATATTTACATCAGTAGAATTATATACACAAATAAGAAGTTTACTAAAACTAAATGTAATGAAAAATACTGAAGTGAAGTTGGTATGAGCTTCTCTAGTCAATCTGACTTCATGGTACTTATTTCTTATATGAGGGGTATAAACCATGCTATTAAATTTATTTGCAAAATCAAATGCAGTGGTGCTTTGTTGCAAGTACCATAGCTGTATTCTCAAGGAAGATGTTGGTGAGTCTTGTTCAGAAACAAAACATTATGAAAAAAATTGTTAGTCTGGTTTCAATTTAGGATGGTATTTTTCAGTATTACCATCCTGGCTAACTCCCTTCCTTCCTTCCTTCCTTCCTTCC